>PISX010004585.1:0-118959 GCA_004024625.1 Mellivora capensis
ATTTGGTATTTGGTCCAGTCCAGTGGTATATACTGAGATTTGTAAAGATTAAAGAAAAACTGATCAGAGAAGGTCAGATCTGAGAGCAGAAACAGAAAAGTGAGCTGTTGTTTTTGTAAGGTACCAAAGCACAGATTATAGCATACATCAAAAATGCCTTCACAGACAACAGAAGACACATATAAAACACACTTTCAAGATATTGGTTATACTCCTGGTTACACATCAGAATTAATAACAAACATTAACCATAACAAGAACAAAAATCTTCCTATCCATCTTTTCAATGGGTGTCAATGTCCTGTCACCCAATGTCCTGTCCTGGACAATACCCAGTTGGGGTCCAGGTACTGGTATTTGTTTTAAAGCTTTTTGGATGATTCCAATGTGCATTTCGGTTGAAAGCCAGTATTAAGATGAAGGCACAGTAAAATTTAAGACTCTTTTAAGGAATACTAGTATGGCGATCTGTAAATGGGAGTAAAAAACAAAGTAAAAATGGTTCCAACTATCACTTCTATAAAATGGTATTTCCTAAGAATAGAAATTTTCTGGGTGAATGGGTTAATTTATCTTTTACAAGTGGAATTCCATAGAAAGTTTCTTTAAATATGTGGACCCTGAATAAAAGTTAACCATTAAAAAAGTTACTTACAACCTAATCAATCTATTAGTCTCCTAAGAGAAAAATAAGACACTCAATATTAAAATAAAAGAATAAGAGTTTTAAATAGCAATATTTGTCTTGTTTCATGTTATTTTCTAATAGGAATCATGTGTTATTCCAATCAACATACAACTGTCCCAGCAATTAAGATATACAATCTGAGATGAAATGGCTAGCTATAATTAAAAGTCCACACGTCAAATACAACATTTATAGATTAGAAAATCAAGTGGTAGAGCTGTACTCTCAAAAAATAGCAAGCCAAAGTTAATCCACAGCAAATATTTATGGAGCACCTACTATCCCCATAATCCCAATACTAATCACTAAGAACCTTTATAAACAAGGTTTATCCATCAGTATTTTATAACAATTCAATATAAGTAAGCATAGGAATGAATTAGAACAAAATGACAGTTAAATTAGAAGGCCTTTTGTTAATTTCATGCTACTTTTCTCAATGTTAATGTAATCATTAACATTTTAAAAATAAGTCACAATGGTAAGCACTATTGATTATAATTTTCAATACAAAAGATACTAGGTTAGACAGAATTCGATATAACTGTCTGAGCTTAAACAATAACTAGGGTTTAAAATAAAGATATACTGGGACGACTGGGTGGCTCAGTTGGTTGGATGACTGCCTTCAGCTCAGGTCATGATCCTAGAGTCCCGGGATCGAGTCCTACATCGGGCTCCCAGCTCCACGGGGAGTCTGATTCTCCCTCTGACCTTCTCCTTGCTCATGCTCTCTCTCACTGCCTCTCTCTCAAATAAATAAATAAAATCTTTAAAAATAAAATAAAATAAAGATATATTAAATATATACATCATAATAAGAAAAATATATAAAGGACACACTTTATTAAATTATTGACTATTAAACAAAATAGGTGTTGTGAGTTAAACCACATTCCCCAAAAAGCTATGTTGTAGTTTTAATCCCAGGTCCATCTGAGTGTCACCAAATTTGTAAATAAGGTCTTTGCAGATATAGTCAAGTTAAGATGAAGTCATATTGGATGGATTAGGATGACCCTAAATCCAAAGAATGGTTTCTTGATAAAAAGAGGGAGGGTTGGGTAAAGAGGTACAAATAAAAAAGGCCATGTACTGAGAAAGGCAGAAATTAGATGCAATTACAAGTCAAGAAATACCCAGGATTGGTACTAGCCACCAGAACTGGGAAGGCAGCAAAGAAAGGATTCCTCCTTAGAACCTTCAGAGGGAGCATGGCCTCACCAACACCTTGATTCTAGGCTTCTGGCCTCTAGTATGGTGAGAAAATAAATTTCTATTGTGGAAACCAAACAGTTTATGATAATGCTGCTATAGGAGTCCTAGGAAACCACTAGAACAGATATGATGAAATATCCTAAGATGACATCATAGATAAAAGGTAAAACAGTAAAGTGTAGAAGAAATCAACAAAAAGTTTGGAAGAAAATGTCTAAAACAAATATAAATGAGACGGTCCTCAAAAGAACATATATAAATCAGTAATAATACACTTACTGTTAAAGAATGACACTAAAAATTTCATTTAAAAAATCAATAAATATATAATTTTATATTTAATGTGAAAACCACCTTTTGTTAAGAAAAAGTAAAAAGTAAAAGTAAATTCAAACTAAAATACCAACCTCAAAGTGAGAAGCTAATTAAGGCACTTAAACTCATGGCACTTCTGTATATATAGTCTCCTATGAACTTCAGTTAAAAAAAAACAACAAACCAAAATAGTGACTGTTAGGAAAACCATTTTGCAATGTAAGAAGCTAAAAATAAACAAACTTGTTCTGAATACTAGCTAGCTGGCTTTAGAAAATGAAGTTGTTACTTAAGTCCCATTACAAAATACTAAATTTGGGGGGGCGCCTGGGTGGGTCAGTCAGTTAAGCTTCTACCTTTGGCTCAGGTCATTGATCCTAGGATCCTGGGATCCTGGGATCCTGTGTCGGGATCCCTTCTCAGCGGGATGTCTGCTTCTCTCTCCCTCCTGCTCTCTTTTCCTCTCTCTCAAATAAATAAATTAATTAAATCTTTTTTAAAAAAACACTAAATTTTTTAAGACCCAACTACTGTAGAAGATGGGTATAGTTTATCATCCATTAATTTGTAAAATCAGAGTTAAACAGACTCTAAGTTTTTATTCAATTATTATTTTTTCCAAAAATAAAACACATTGAATATCTATAATAACAGCATCAATTACAATATGCAGTATGTATACGTTTTAGAGCTTCTCAGACAGGGCCATTGCATGTCTATTGGCACCAAAACATCCTAAAAAGGAAATTATTATTTAAAAAAATAAAAAAAAAGAAACACAGGTGTTTGACACCATAAAAAAGCCTGTCTTTAGTTCAATTATGAGTACACTTGGTATCTGATACTTCTAAACTACTACCTAGATGCTACAGAAAACAGAGCGAGTAAAATGGGATAGTGTTGTTTCACTAGAAACTACAGAAAACCCGAGGGACATGCATACTATCTTATAAATCAATAAAAACTAATATGAAAGGAAGCCTGGGTGGCTCAGTTGGTTAAGCGTCTGCCTTTGGCTCAGGTCATCATCCCAGGATCCTGCGATGGAGTCCCATGTTGGGCTCAGGAAGTCTGCTCCTCCCTCGGCCTACTGCTCTGCCCCTCCTCCCCTTTCATGCTCTCTGTCTCTCTCTCTCTCCCCCTCTCAAATAAATAAAATATATTTTAAAAATATGAAAGACAGGGGTGTCTGGGTGGCTCAGTCAGTTAAGCATCTGCCCTCAGCTCAGGTTGATCTCAGGGTCCTGAAATCCAGTCCCGCATCAGGCTCCCCGCCCACCAGGAAGTCAGTCTACTACTCCCTCTGCCTCTCTGCCTGCTGCTCCCTGTGCTTGCCACCCCCCCCCTCAAATAAATAAGATCAATCTTAAAAAATATGAAAGATAAAGCACAAAGATGTTCACTTTGACAATACTGATTTACCAAGTTTTTCTTTTAAACTTGATCAAATAGAGAAAACAGACCTTGTTGTACTAGCTAGCTGTTGTTGCATAGCAAATTGCTCCAAAACTTACAACTTAAAAGAACAAAATTTACTGTCACATGGGTCAGGAATCTCCGAGCAGCCTAGCTGGACAGTCTTGGCTAAGTCTCAAGGCCCAGAGAGGTTGCCATTCAGCTGAGCTAGAGGATCCACTGCAAACTCACTCAACATGGCTCTTGGCATGAGGATGCAGTTCCCCACTATTTGAGTTTGTATTTTTTTTTAAAGATTTTATTTATTTATTTGAGAAAGAGAAATCGAGAGCACAAGCAGGGAGAGTGCAGAGGGAGAGAGGGAGAAGCACACACACCCTGCTGAGCAGGGGACCCAACGCAGGGCTCGATCCCTAAAGCAGACACTTAACTGACTGAGCCACCCAAGCGCCTCGTTATTCGGGCTAACGACGATACTGTTAGCTTCTCCACACTGAACCAAATATAAAGAGAGAATGATGAAGACAGAGGCTGCAGTGTTTTATATCAACTATTTTCCGAAGTGACATACCTTCAAGTCTATAATATTTTACCAATCACAAAGACTGGAACAATGGGGAGGAAAGTATGAGAATACTAGGAGACAGATCACTGGGGCCATCTGGGAGGCCGTCTAACATAAGCCTTTTAAATTCACTTGGATATAGGAGATATTACATTTAATAAAGTTATAACTTATGGGAACGATAACTGACTAAAGTTATAAATTAAAGGAAAGATAACTACTATCCTAATTCTATTTATTATGTTGCAATTCATTTTTTAGTCCTTTGATAAAAAAAGAAGTGTTTCATTCAGATACATTAACTAAAATTAATTTTTTAAACTTGTCAAGATTTCAAATTTATCACTTTGACATTAATGTATGCAGCTATGAAAATTTGGAATGAATAAAAACCTATAATTACTGCTGTTCTAAAGCCTAAATATTCTTCAAATTCATATTTGGGGATAAAAAAATTTTAAAGAATGTGATTATTCTAATTCAAAAGTAAGGTTATTTACTGCAAATGATTCTTAGTTCATGTATTTGAAAAGGAAAATATACTTTTTGTAAAGAAGTTATAAATTGGTTCATAAAATTCTTTCCTGATTAACTTGCAACATAGAAATACTACATCTATTAGCCTGCTATATTCATGTTTAACACCCAAGTATGTACATATATATTTGAAAGTAAACTATTTTTTAAATACACGGCATTAAATAAAATAAATAAATAACAGCATGAATACAAAAATTTCATTTTTAAGGACTTAGTATTATGGATTGAAAAAACAATATCCATTAATAACTATTAAAATTTGATAAATAAAAATATAAAATGTTAAAAAATAAACTATATAAAATGCTAAATACATGTGTAAAATACATTAAAAGCAATTAAAGCATTCTTACTATAAATTACCACAAAAGCAGATTTTTACAAGCAATATTTATAAGTAGAAATCACCAAACACTCACAAGAGTGATAATTTACATAACACTAAAAATTTTAAGATGGGCGTAAATGCATTTGGGATTCAGTACCAACCAAGACAAAGTAAGCCCACTATCTCTCTCACTATGAATTTACTCTGAGGACAATATAAAAAACAAAAGCAAAAAGCAAATGTATGAGGAATCCGAAAAGTAAGGAAAAGGAGTCATTATGGGAAGGACATTCAAAAGTTAAAAGAAGTAACCAATGCAGGAGGGCTAAGAGTACCATTTCTTTTCTCCCTCTTTTTTACCCATGGCAAGCCAAAATCAGCACCTCAATAAGCAAAAACTGAGGAAAATCCCTGTGTTTCTGACCATAAGACTGGAAAAAGGCATTCCTGCAAGCCAGAGGATTGAGGGTCATTTTTTTTTTGTTTTATTCTTCTCTCTCAACAACCCCCTGGGTGGGCTTCCATCACAGAGTTACAGCAGTATGGCAAGCTAATATTCCCACAGAAACTCCATCTCTGTGGTCATAAAAAGGAGTAACTCATATATAGAGAAACCTCAACTTTCTTGACAAAGCCTCAGGAAAAAAGGGAAACAAAGAATATGGGAGAAACCTGGAAAAGCAAGCACTGGAGAAGGAGATCCAGTATTCTGTGTATGAACAGGACTAAATCTTTAGTTACTTATGAGCTCTGTATGTGTAAGATGGACATAAAGAAGCATCACAAAGGCTTTGCGCATTGAACTACAATTGAAAAGACAACGCAATTTCCAGATTAACTTCTGACTGGCATATGCATGAGACAAACCAATGTAGCACAGCATAGGCTTTGAAAACTACCCTGACAATGGAACTATCATTCACAAAGAAAGCAATATAGAACATATAGTCACCATCTAAACTGCTGATCAACTGCTTGAAAAAACAAACAAACAAAAAAACATTATCCAGAAAATCTGAACAGGACCAGAGTCTTAAATAATATTCAAAATGCCTAACATAAAACTCACCAATTACTGAATATATAAAAATCCAGGAAAACGTGAAGAATTTTCAAATAAAGATACCATCAACAAAAATCAATCCTAAAATCTAGCTGTTGGGATTATGAAACATTTTAAAGCAACTACTGTAACTGTGCTCCATGGGGTAAAAAACACATTTAAAGCTAATGGAGAGACAGCAATACTCAGTAGAAATATAGGAACTATAAAATAAGAATCAAATGAAATTTTAGAAAAAATTACAGTAATTTACATAAAAGATTTACTGGACGGAATCAATATCAAAATGAAAATAAACAGATAAAAGAGCCAGTGATCTAAAAGAACAACAGAAATTACTTAATGTAAAAAAGAGAAAAGATATTAAAATAAAAAGAACAGTGACTGAGGGGCATATAAGACAAAAATGAAAGGTCTAACACTCATGTAATTAGAATCTCAGAGGAAAGGAAGAGATTACTGCTTTGATGAATATCTAAAAAGTAGATTCAGAAGAAAGAATATTAATAGGGATAAAGAATTATATTATATATTGATAAAAGGGTCAATTCATGAAGACAACAATTCTAAATGCTTAAGACCCTAACAAAACAGCTTCAAAAAACCAAACAAACAAAACATCCCCTCTTGGCTGAAAGGAGAAATAAAATCAGATTTCAACACTCCTGTTTCATAATCAGTAGGACAAAGAGACAAGACAAACAAAAACAGCAAAGATATAGAAAACCAAAAAGATACTATCAATAAGCTTGATCTAATTGACCCAGAACACTCCACTAAAGAACACTGGAGAACTCTTCAATACACTTGGAATATTTACCAAGGCAGATCATATTTTGGACCATAAAACAACTCATAACAGATATGAAAGAATTAAAGCCATATAAAACATGTTCTCCAACTAGAATTAAACTATAAATCTTAACCAAACTAAACAAGAGAGTCACAAGAAAAATTACATGTACTTTTAAAAGTTAATGAACAAACAGATATATTATATGAAAATCTGAGGGGTCAGCTGAAGTGGTGCTTAAAGGGAAATGTATACCTGGAAATATTTACATTGGAAAAGATAAAAGGCTCAAATCAATGACATAAACTTCAACCTTAATAAAACAGAGAAACAGAATCACACCCAAAGAAAATATTAAGTTAATGTGGGAAAAAAAGCTAATGAACAAACATCAATGAAACTACAAATAGAAAGCAAGCAAAATTAAATAAATAAGTAAATAAAAAATAAAATAAAATCAATGGTTAGATATTTGAAAAAGATAATTAAAATTGATAAACTTAATGCCACACTGACCTAAATACATAAATAACAGATGATGAAAGAGAGGACACAAAATATCAATTCCAGAAAGGTACAGACCACCAGAGCTCACTCAAGAAGAAACAGATGAATTGAATAGTTCTAAATTTACTAAAGAAATTAAATTCTGGACGCCTGGGTGGCTCAGTTGGTTGGATGACTGCCTTCGGCTCAGGTCATGATCCCGGGGACCCGGGATCGAGTCCCGCATCAGGCTCCCAGCTCCACGGGAAGTCTGCTTCTCCCTCTGACCTTCTCCACGCTCATGCTCTCTCACTGTCTCTCTCTCAAATAAATAAATAAAATCTTTAAAAAAAAAAAAAAGAAAGAAATTAAATTCTTCTGGGGTGCCTGGGTGGCTCAGTGGGCTAAAGCCTCTGCCTTCGGCTCAGGTCATGATCCCACGGTCCTGGGATGGAGCCCCGCATCGGGCTCTCTGCTCTGCGGGGAGCCTGCTTCCTCCTCTCTCTGCCTGCCTCTCTGCCTACTTGTGATCTCTGTCAAATAAATAAATAAAATCTTTAAAAAAAAAAAAAAAAAGAAAGAAATTAAATTCTTCTGCCACAGGTTAAAAGGTATACCATAGAGAACACAGTCAATGGTACTGTAATAGCACTGTACAGTGACAGCAGCTACCCTTGTGGTAAGCACAATATAACAAAGAGAGCTGCTGAATCACTATGTTGTACACCTGCCAACTACACTTCAATTAAAAAAAATTATTAATTAAAACCTTCACACAAAGAAAATTCCAGGCTCAGAAAGCTTCAGTTACAAGTTATACCAAAGATTTATGAACAAAACAACAATTCTAAACAATCACTTCCATCTACACCCCCTAAAATAAGACAAATCATTTTATTAGGCCAGCATTATCCTGATATGAAAGTCACAGAAAGACATTACAAGAACAGAAAAATAAAAGCCAATACTTCTCATAAATATAGATGCAAAAATCCCTTAAAAAATAAATTAGCAAACCAAACATGGTAATACAGAAAAGAGATAATACATGATGGCAAAGATGGGTTTTGTCCCATCTTGGCTATTTCAAGATGTGAAAAGAGATCATTATAGTTCATGATAGTAACAAACAAACAAAAAAATATATATAATCATTTCAATAGATACAGAAAAATGATAAAATTCAACATCCATTCATGATAAATATTCTTGGCAGACAAGGAATAAGAGAATTTCCTTAACCTGACAAAAACATGTCCAATGAAATCTTTAAAAAAAAAACCAAAATACTGTTTTCCTATAACCTAGTAAAACATGAATGAGTATTAATGGTTTAAACACCATTTTCAATAGCACAAACTCTTTAGTTGTAATAATGTATAGGATCTATATGGTGAAAACTATAAAAGTATTTAAAAAATTTTCTTAACACTAAATTTGGTAGATATAAACTGTGTTCATGGAGGGGCACCTGGGTGGTTCAGTCAGTTAAGCATCTGACTTCAGTTCAGGTCATGATCCCAGAGTCCTAGAATCGAGCACCATGTTGGGCTCCCTGTCGAGTGGGGAGCCTGCTTCTCCCTCTCCCTTTGCAGCTCCCCCTGCTTGTGCTCTCTCTGTCAAATCAATCAATAAATTTTTTTAAAGATTCTATTTATTTATTTGACAGAGGCAGCGAGAGAGGGAACACAAGCAGGGGAGTGGGAGGAGGAGGAGAAGCAAGCTTCACAATGAGCAGGGAGACCAACGTGGGGCTCAATCCCAAGAACATGGGATCTTGACCTGAGCTGAAGGCAGACAGACACCTAAAGACTGAGCCACCAAGGTGCCCCAATAAATAAAACTGTTAAAAAAATGTTCATGGAATAGAAACCTCAATTTTTTTTGAAGAGTTTATTTATTTATTTGACAGAGAGAGAGAATACAAGCAGGCAGAGCAGCAGGGAGAAGGAGAGGGAGAAGCAGGTTCCCCACAGAGCAGGAAGACCAATGCAGGGCTCAATCCCAGGACCTTGGGATCATGACCTGAGCCGAAGGCAGACGCATAACCGATGAGTCACCAGGTGCCCCAAAATCTCAACTTTTATGGTATCAATTTTCCCCCAGATGATCTACAGATTCAATACTCTCTTAATAAAAATCTCAGCAGGATCTTCCGTAAGTACTGGCAACCTGATTCTAGAATGTATATGGAAGAGCAGAGGAAGTCAAGGGCTAAAATAATTTTTAAGAACGTAAATGTAAGACTCATACTACTAGACTTCAAGAATTACTGTAAAGTCACAAATCAAGACAATGGGTTATAGAAAAAGAAGAAATACATAGATCAATGTAGAATCTAAAAAATACATACCCCTCAATCAGTAATGGACAGAACCAGCAGGGAGAAATCAGTAAGAAATCAGCTGAATTGAAAACACCATCAATCAAATGAATATAAATGATATCTACAGACTACTTTATCTAACTAGAATATACATTCTTCTCAAACTCAAATGAGATATTCCCCAAGACAGACCACATTCTGGACTATAAATAGACCGTAACAAATTTAAAATAGGAGAAATTAAATAATGTATCCCTTAGACTTCAATGAAATTAAACTAGAAATCAGTAACAGAAAGACAGCTAGATAATTCCAAAATGCCTAGAGATTAAATAACACATTTCCAAATAATATAAGTCAAATAAGAAATCTCAAAAACAATTTTAAATATTTTCAAATAAAGGAAAATTAAAATAAAACTTAAAACTTGTGGGATACAACACTTAAAGGGACATTTATAACATTAAATGCATATATTAGCAAAGTGAAAAGATATACAATCAATAACCCACGCTTTTAATTTAGGAAACTAGAAAAAGAAGAGCAAATTAAATCCAAAGTAAGCAGAAGAAAAGAAATAATAAAACAAAATCCACCTAAAATTCATATGGGATCTTAGCAGACCCTACATAGCCAAAACAATCTTGAAAAAAGAAAAAAAGATGGAGGAATCACACTTCCTGATTTCAAAACAAAGCTATAAAACAGTGCAATAGTGGCATAAGGACAAACAGACCAACCAACAGCAAAGACTCCAGACATAAAGCCTTGGAGGCATAATCAAATGATTTTTGACAAGGGTGCCAAGATCTTTCAATGAGGAAAAGACAATCTTTTTAACAAGTGGTGCTAGGGAAAATGGATATTCACATGTGAAAGAATGAAGTCAGAACTTTACACCATATACAAAAGTTAACTCAAAATGGATCAAAGACATGTAAGAGCTAAAACTATAACACTCTTAGAAGAAAACAAAGGGCAAAAATCTTCATTATACTGAACCTAGTGTAATGAATGACTCCTTGGATAGGATGGCACAGGCAACAAAAGAAAATGAGATGATTGGGACTTCATCAATATGAAAAATTTTTGTGCATAAAAACACACTATCAATAAATCATGTATTTGATTAAGGGAATTAATATCCAGAGAACTCCTACAATTCAACAGCAAAAAAAACAAACAAAAAGCTAATTAAAAAATGGGCATAGGACTTGAATAAACATTTTTCTGAAGAAGACAAATGACCAATAAACACACAAAAAGATACTCAACACATCACTATCATTTAGGGAAATGCAAAGCAAAACCAAAATAAGATACCATTTTACATTATTAAAGTTATTAGTATTAATGAAGGAAGGAAGGAAGGAAATAACATGTTGGTGAAGGTATGGAGAAAATGAAATAGGCATTACTGGTGGAAATGTAAAATGGTACAGCCACTATGGAAAACAGAATGATGGTTCCTCAAAAAATTAAAAATGTAAGTACCATATGATCCAGCAATTCCATATCTGAGTATATACCCAGAACTAAAACCAAGACATGAAAAAATATTTTGTCACTCATGTTCATAGCAGCATTATTTACAAGAGCCCAAAAGGTAGAAGTAACCCAAACGTCTATCCATCAATGAATGGATAAACAAAATGTAATGCATTCATACAACAGATTATAATTTAGCCTTCTAAAAGAAATTCTGATGCATGCTATAAGATGGATGAACCTTGAAGACTTTAAGCTAAATGAAATAAGGCAACTGCAAACAGACATTGTATAATTCCACTCATATGAGATAGTTTTAAGTACTCCGTTTCATAGAGGCAGAAAGTAGAAACATGACTACAAAGGGCTGGCAAAGGGGAAATGGGGAGTTACATTTAATGGGTACAGTTTCAAGTTTGGTGATAAGAAAAAAGTTCTATGGACTGATGGTAGTGAAAGTTGCACAGCAATGTGAATGTACTTAATGCCACAAAACAGTACACTCAAAATGGTTAAAATAGTTAACTTTATGTTATGTATATTTTAATACAATTGAACATGAATAAATAACTTTAAAAATCCTGTTCTACTTCTTTCTTCTTAAATTGTTTTGAATGGATTCTATTTTCCAAAGGAAGACTCTGACCAGTCACCACCTTTGAATAAATATTAATCTTCAGTACAAAATTACAAGTATTCAACTCAATAAAAGCTATCCCCATATACTATAAGAAAAAACATTTCACGTTAGTGAAACTTTGTATCCCTACATACAAATATCAACTGTCATATGCTGCTCTAAATAATTTAGAATTCAAGAATAATTTGTTAAAACAATTAAGAAGAAAGGTATTTCAATTTAAAAATACTACGGGTAAACAACTTGCTACTTTTTGATGTTTGGGGGGAAAGTCCAGTCATGTTCATTTTCCACTTACAGAATAGGGCATGCATTATCATTATGAAATAGACTTTTCAACACTAGAGCTATCTTTGCCTATCTAATCATTAGTCTGGAGGTTACAAGTAGAAAAGAACAGCAAAAAAATTAAGGCCATTAATTTTAAGATAATAGCAATCTGTTAACAGGGCTTTATAAATCTAATGGTGGGAAGAACTAGGACAAAACAGTAAGGATAACTGAAAAACATGAATAGTAAACAGGAATATATAAGAAAAAACAGAAGAGGTCAATTAAATTGGCAGATGTAGAAGTTTCCCTTGAAATATGATAAACTTCATTGAAAAACTTTAGTATACACTAGAAATTGAATATAATTTAAAGCAGAGATATGTCTAAATATTTCAGCAAAAAAAGTTTATTTAATGTTATATATAAAGAAATTGGTTATAAATATGTCACCATATGACATGAATCCAGAAAATATTATTATAATGAAGATGTAGTATATTCATTTTTTTCACTCAAAAAGATATAAAGATTGTTGTACTTAGATTATTTTTAGAATAACAATCACAGAGGATTGCTATGATTTTTAATAAATATCTGCATCTCTGCTAATAAAAGGAATTAAGTTGGGGGTAAGGGCATGAGGGAAAGCAGAAGAGATTCAAATAGTACCTTTTGCATCATCAGAACCAGAAGCCAAGAGTTTAGGATCCATCAAATTAAAGTCAACACTCCAACACCTTTTCTCATGCTCCTGGATATAGAAGAAAGACAAAGTAGTCTTAGAAAAAATATAGATCTTAAAATAAATAAAGAAAAAGCCTGATACCAATTTATGGCTCTGGTGAGAGGGAGCTGTGAGAACAGGCCATGAAAACAAATGAGATGCGAAGTAATTCCCAAACTTTTTATATATACATATTTTATTGCTTTTGGAAATCCATTTGACACATTCTACAAATGCAAAACAAGTCTGAAGTGATGCTTCAGAAAAGCATTATCTCCTATTACAGAGGGATTAAAAATGCTAGAGGCTTTAAACTTGTAATGAAAAGCATTATTTGCTATTATATAGGTATAAAAAAATGCCAAATAGTGGCTTGAAATTTGTAATTATAAACTTGTAACTGTAACTATAATTATGAAGTAAAAACGTGATTCTTAAAACAAACGACTAGTACTCTAATTTACCTGATAGACCTTTGACCTCTGTCCTGTAAATCCATCCCATAGGATGACGGTGCCTTCATAATCACTGCTGGCTAACAGATTCTTATGGTAACTACTCCAACTGATACAGCTGAAAGAAAGAAATACAGTTAAGCCTTATTTTATGGAGAAATAAATAACAATGAATACGAAGAGTTATGAAGTGTGCAGAAAGATTAGAACACTTTTCAAATCGTCTACCTGACTTCATATCATTAATCAGCCCACAACACAGCTGGGACAAAATGTATCAAATAACTGCCAAGTTTTTGGATTGAACTACCAAATAACAACCCTGACCACTATTCACTCTGATCACCAGCCAAAAGATGGACATGAGCCTAAAGCCACCAATGGCGATCTTTCATACATGAGGAGAGCATGTCTGTGAGTGAAAACGAGGCCAACAGAGCACAAAGCATGCCACAGCACAATGACAGAGACCTTATCAAATTGTGTAAGCCCCTGGATCAAGTTGAGCTGAATCACAGAGGCTAATAAACTAATTTGAATTGGGTTTCTGTATTTACATCCAAAAAAAAAAAAACCAAAAACTAATATAAGCTTATTACTGAATATAACATTTACAATTAAGCTTTTAACATCTTATGGTTTCAGCTATTCTCAAGCGCTCCAAAACTAAGAATCCAACATCTAAAAATGTATGCTTTCAGTGAGACACATACATGAATCATGTAGTAAAACTAATGTGTATTAAGGATAAAAGCCACTTAGTAAAGCAATTAACCTAGATGACTTCAAAGCACATGAAAACAATAGTCTTTTACTCTCTACTGGCTGTATTTATGTTAAATTTGAGAGACTGTAAGAGTTCGTTTGCATGTTTAAATATATTTACTGGATTTCCAGGAGAAGTTAGATGTATAGTTAAAAGAGCTAAATTTTGGAGTTAGATAGACCTGAACTTAAATTCTAGATCTTCCGCTTACTAGCTGTGGTTCTTGGTAACCTAGGTCACTTTCATAACTGGTGTGCTCCAAATTAGCTTTAGGCATTCTTACACATTGGCCCTTTCAATCCTAATCCCATAGCTTCCAGCCTTGAACAGCTTCTTCCATTTACTCCAACATGCCATGAACTATTGCCATATTTTTACATGTATCAAGACAGTAAAGGTGTATTTCTTTTTTTTTTTTTAAATATTTTATTTATTTGACAGAGATCACAAGTAGGCAGAGAGGTAGGCAGAGAGAGAAAGGGGGAAGCAGGCTCCCCACGTAGCAGAGAGCCTGATGCGGCACTCGATCCCAGGACCCTGAGATCATGACCTGACCTGAAGGCAGAGGCTTAACCCACTGAGCCACCCAAGCGCCCCTTAAGGTGTATTTCTAATCCACATTGTCATTACAGTAACATTTACTATGATTCTTGATAATGGCCAAATATTATGCTGAGTGCATTGCATGGATTTATTTAAAGTATAGTCCTATGAAGGGGGTGCCTGGGTGCCTCAGATTTTAACAGGGCAAGATTCCGAACAGACTGCATTAGAACCATACTATGTATGTCATTCATTCAGGTAAAAAAAGATTATAAGGATAACTGGAAAATGTTCAAAGTTCTAAATAAATTTATTATTAGATGATTTCCTTGTATTCCATTTTAAGCCAGTGCCAATGAGAATAGCTTAGGAAGCTTGTTTTAAAAATGCAGATTCTAAGATGTCCCTGAGATTTGGGGGAGACAGATCTGATCTAATTTCTAGTTTCTGCATTTTTAACAATATTCCAGATTTGAAAAGCACTCATTATGAACTTTAACCCTTACTATATGAAACTTAAATATTAAGCCCTCAATGAAAAGCAGCAGAATGTTCTTATAAAAAGAATTCTTTATGGACATCAGGGAAGGTATATGCTATAGTGAGTGCTGCGAAGTGTGGAAACCTGGCGATTCACAGACCTGTACCCCTGGGGCTAATAATACATTATATGTTAATAAAAAATTAAAAAATTTTTTAAAAGAATTCTTAAATTATAAACAATTATAAAATTTGGAGACATGCACATGCTAGGGGGGAAATTCCTGACTTTCAGACACTATTTATAGGCTACAGTAATCCTTTATTCAATACCCCAAGGAAGTCAATTACAACAAAAATTTTTATTTGATTAAGTGATTAAGTGAACAAAGAGAAGACTTTCATTTGTCAAATAGAAAAACAGTGACTACTAACCCCTACAGGGAAAAAGCAACCAATATCTGTAAGATTCTAAAGTATCCTTTGTATACAATTAGTGTTTACCGTGAGTGAATAAGCAGTCTCACAGAAAGATAAATTAACAAACTCATATGAATCATAGATATTAAAGGTTATACACACATTGCATTATGTCAAAAAAAATAAATAATCTAAGTACCTGATTTTGGAATTGCAGGTCATTTCATTTTCAGGGTAATGAATATCCACCGCATCCTGAATGACTGTGCCATATTCATAGACTTTAATTTTCTTTGTAACCCCAGCAATTGCAAAATAGTCACAATCCCGGTCAAATTCAATACTACGGAAAAAAGTGAGTATTTGGTTAGTAATGACTATTTGCCTATCCCTGTGACATTTACAGTGACAACATTTCAGAGGTTTTTTTCTATTTCTAAAGTCATTGTGTCTACAAGAATAATAGATCTACTTGAAATGCCCTCAAATTGTACTAGGCGCTAGAGCCAGATAAAATCATTACCAAGACATATCAAATTACAAGTGGTAGAGAACCGTACATAGCTACCGAATTCTGCTTACAGACAGTTATTTTGTTCCTTGAAACTTGGTATGTTTTTAATTCAACTTCAGTAACCATATTACAACTTACCCAACTATAAAGGCTAACAAGTTAAATTATAAAAGTAGCAAGGAAAGACTTAATGGTTTGGTATATTAAAAATTATGTCAAAAGAGAATTACCAAATAATCTTTTCATAAATTCTAACTATCTTCCTTCTACCGTTTTGTGAAGATGACAGAATTTCACAGTAATGTTATTTTAATAAATAAATTAGTACACAAACTGAACTGAAGCAATTTATTACTGAAGCAATAAAAGGGAGATGACAAAGGTATAAAATACATATAAAAATAGAATAATTAACTTTTCATTATATTTTCCCAAACACATTTCTAACCTCACAAAGATGATTTCACTTATGAACCCCTAATACAGTTTCCTTATGCCAAAAAAACAGGGAAAAACTAAAAATCTCCCTCTTTTTAGAGTTACTTAGGGAATTCACCCCTCTTACTTCTTATACAAGTTCCAAAATAAGATACTTCAAAGCAAAGCAGACCTTATTTGCCTTTATAGAACTTAAGTTGGAGCCTCAACAAAGTTGTTATATAACCAGCAAGAAATTTAGGTACCCTAATGGAAGAGTGAAATGAATCATCACATACGTTAGCTCTCAATGAGCTAAGCATCTTTTCTAGAAGCTTAGCCATAAGGCTAGAGAATACATAAGAATTTTCACTGATCTATAATTAATTACAGAAGAGGAACAGCTAACATTCGCTGACCACTAAGCATAACCTCTGCATGTATTAACTCACTTAATTCCCATAATAACCCTAGAAGTATTGTCTTTATCCATATTTTACACATGAGAAAACCAAGGATTAGAGGTGAAGCAATTTGCCTAAAGTTAGTCAGCTTTTAAGTGGCTAAGATGATATGTTGGTACTCTGCATATATCAAGCATTCATTAAATGCATATAAATACCTACATAGCATACTTTTCTTTCAGGGTTACCTGTGATATCCTTTTACAGAACAGTTAATTATTAGTTAATAATTTAGTTAAAAGCTTGCTAAGCTAATGATGACAAGTAAAAGAAATAGGTACACAGTAAGAAAACTTTGCACAGAAACATAATGAGATGGTCACTTTTCATGACAGCTTTAAATCCTCCCTCAATTTTATAATATTTAAAATAATTTCATTAAATGTTATTGACTATAGCACAAATCAGTAAATATTCCCTCCAATAAAATAGGACTATGTGGCAATGCAATGAATTTATTTCTACAACTGCAACTGAACTGCTGACTCAGTTGTTATCTGCTCTATGGATTCAAATGCAGCATAATTATATTCATGGCAACCATTCATCTATCCTGATTCAATTTATACCCTTCGCCTAATGCCACTGAGGAAGAAATATTATTGTGTCTGACAAAGAACAGTTATTAGAACTGAAATCCTACCCTTACGAGGTTTGGGCATGGCTGAGACTTCAAGGAAGAACTAGTTAAATCATCCCTAAATACTTTTACTCCACCTACAAACATACATGGCTAATAAACTGACAGCATTCTAGTGCTGTACAAGCTAACAGGCCATTTCTACCCTATCAGGTTTTAAGAAAAAAGTTTAAACACTAGCTTATTGAAATAACAGCCTAAGACAATGCAGGGAGAATATTCCCATATAAATAAAAATGCTGTCAGGAGGCGCCTGGGTGGCTCAGTGGGTTAAGCCTCTGCCTTCAGCTCAGGACATGATCCCAGAGTCCTGGGATCAAGGCCCACATCAGGCTCTCTGTTCAGCAGGGAGCCTGCTTCCCCCTCTCTCTCTGTCTGCCTCTCTGCCTACTTGTGATCTCTGTCTTTCAAATAAATAATAAAATAAAATAAAATAATAAAAATAAAAATAAAATAAAATCTTAAAAAAAAAAGAACGCTGTCAAAAGAATTGATTTGATAATGTAAATAAATTAGTAAGTTTATTTCTTTGTTGCTACCCTGCTACTCAGGATACCTTTCTTTTTTCAACAAAGGTTATCATTTAGCTGCATTAGCTCATTCCTAGCTCATACTAAAAACTAACCTTTTAGGGGCACCTGGGTGGTGCAGGTGGTTAAGTGTCTGACTCCTGGTCATGATCTCAGGGTCATAAGACCCAGCCCCACATCAGGCTCCATGCTCAGTGGGGAGTCTGCTTGAGATTCTCTCTCTCCCTCTCCCTCCCATTCATTATCTCTCTCTCTAAAAATAAATCAATAAATAAATCTTTTTTTTTTAATTAACTTTTTTTAAACTTCATTATTATTTTCTTACGTTCTGGTTATGTTTTCTTCTTAAATGTTGGGGGTATCAATAGAGAATCCTTTTTTAATACTCTGGGACATGTACTTTTTTATAATTTAAAAACAATAAAATTCTAATAAAAATACTGATCAAAAAGTATAGAGTAATATTTCTCATAAATTTTGGAAAAAGGGAGATAAACAGTTGCCTTTAAAAAAAAAAAATCCAAGTACTTCCACACATCACTAAGACTCAGGATTTAAGTACTTCCAAACATGGAATCATTTGTTCCCAATCTTTGACGGTTTTAATAATACCTGATCGTAAACATAAACATAATTAGATTTTAAAGAGCTATCATGGAAAAATTCAAATGAACAGTGGTACAACTCAAATGAACAGTGTAGTTTTTAGGTACAGAGAGCTTTTCAGAGCTATTCCAAAATGGATGGCCTCTTATTTCACAAAACAATATTTTAGCTACTTTAATTATGAAATCTGATAACACAAACAAAAATAACTCAACAATGCCTAGTTAAGCTGAAACAAAAGCAAAATAAAAAACAGATTGAAACACACCTGCTTGTGCAATTAAGTTTAAAAAAATTCTGTAATAAGTTTTGCTTTTTCACAAAATTCATTTCTGTTATCCACTGTCACTAATAATTTTTTTTTCAATTTTATTTGTTTATGTGAGAGCGAGCATGAGAGAGAGAGCGCGATCAGGAACAGGGGAGGGGTAAAGGGAGAAGCAGACCCCCTGCCAAGCAGGGAGTCCAAAGTTGGACTTAATCCCAGGACCCCAGGATCACAACCTGAGTCTAAGGAAGACACTTAACTGCCTGAGCCACGCAGGCGCCCACCAGTAATTTTTTTTTTTAAGATTTTATTTATTTGAGAGAGAGCATGAGAAGGGCAAGGGGCAGAGGGAGAAGCTGACTCCTGAGCAGAGGGCCCGATGTGGGACTCAATCCCGGGACTCAAGGATCATGACCTGAGCCGAAGGCAGTTGCTTAACCAAGCCACCGAGGTGCCCTAATTCTTTTTTTTTTTTTTTTAAGATTTTATTTATTTATTTGACAGAGAGAGAGAGAGATCACTAGTAGGCAGAGAGGCAGGCAGAGAGAGAGGGGGAAGCAGGCTCCCCTCTGAGCAGAGAGCCCAATGCAGGGCTCGATCCCAGAACCCTGAGATCATGACCTAAGCTGAGCCACCCAGGTCCCCCCCCCCCAATTCTTAAAGCAAGTAGTTTATGAAAGTTCACTGCAATGATAAATTCCATTTCATAGAATTTTTTAAAATTTCAAAATACACAAACATTTGCTCCGAAAAATAATATTAAGGGGGACTTATTTTACACTTGGAAATAAACAGCATTTTTCTTTCACACTTGGAATGTTTTAACTGTTTTTAAAAAGTGATTTATTTAAGCAGTTGTAAAATGTTACTCAGCTGTAGGAAACTGGCTACAGGCTTTGTCAAAAGGGCCATCAGCCAAGTTATCAAGCATCAAGGGAACGGACCATACAGGAAAGGTGATTAACTCATCCCTCTAATACAGTGTGGCATGAGGCAACGCAAAGATGGCAATAACCCAACAAGGTAATCAGTGCTTGCACTGTGTCATACTGATTTTGCAATTATAAAACTAGTATTAACAAAGTAGATTAATATCCCTTAACACTAGAATCCTACTTATCAAAAGAAAATGTAAGTGGAATTTAGTGGTCTAATTTCATCACCAAGACAGTGTATCTCAAGATACAGAAGCTGCTATAATTTCAAGGAAACGAAATTGGCCATTTTAATAAGAAGGAATAGGCAGATCAAACACAGGTAAAGTAAATAAGAATTGATGTTATTCAACTGATTGTCTCCAAAAACAATCAATAATAATAGCTAAACCTTCCATAACATACATAACACTCACTATGTATAAAGCACTGTATTAAGCACTCACATAAAATATATTTACTCTTCAAATCTCCATTGACAGATAAAGAAGGTAAGTTATATTGATGTTAAGTAATTTGTCCAAACTTCACTAGATAATTCAAATTCAAGCAATCTGGTTCCAGAGTCTATGCTCGCAATCACTATGCAAAACTCCCATTTTGGGGCACCTGGTTGACTCAGTCATTGAAGCGTCTGACTCTTGATTTCAGCTGAGATCATGATCTCAGGATCCTGAGATCGAGCCCAATGTTAGGCTCTGTGCTCAGCAAGCAGTCTACTTGAGGATTTTCTCCTTCTCTTTCCCCCTCCCCCCTCAAATAAATCAGTCTTTTTTTTTTTAAACTCCCATTTTAATGAGAATAAAAGAACTCGTCTTCAAAGACCACAAAGGCAGAGTAAACAACAGTAATAACATAGAATAATTACACATACTATATTATATATATGATAGTAATAAAATAATAATTCATCCTGTACAAGTTAAACATAGGCAGATAAAAAGAGTAAGATAGCCTCACAGGGTTTATAATTACTGGGAGAGATTATAATACAATAATAATAAATGATAGGAACAGAAGATGCTACAGAAATTCAAGAGTCACTGATTACTGAGGCCTACTGGAAGGAAGTGGATGGTGCATGAATATTCTTAGTCATCAAATATCCAATATGCTTGTTATCTGCCAAACGCTGATCTAGCTGAAGGATGGAGAATAAGATGTTAAAAAATCAGAACACAACATTTGAGAAATTCACAGAAATATGAATTAGACATGCATTAACACTAACTTGGGCTATTGCAACAGCTTCTTTACCAAGTCTGCTACTCCTGACTTTCCTCTTTTCTAATCTATTTGAAGGACTGATAAAAAGATAAATTTAAAAAAAAAAAAAGTTCCATTCACAAAATTCTGCTCATTTACCATGATGTAAAATCCATACTCCAACTATTACTGAAGATCCAGCACAACATGCCCTGAATCTTCTCTTAAAACTTCTTCTAAAAAAAAAATATATGTATATAGACAATGGTTCAAAAATTACACAGAAAAAAAGCAAGACCTTCCTTCCAATCTAGCCAACTAAGCACCTAATCGTCTTCCCTGGAGGCAACCAGTAATTTCAGCTCATGCACCCTACTAGCATTACCCTGTGCACAAACAAGCATCTACGTATTCATATTCTCTTATTTAATTAAACACATGGGATGAAATCATACAGGCTGATTTACACCTTGCCCCCCCCCCCCTCCACAGCATCTTGACAATCATTTCATCTTAGTACATATTAGGGCTACCTGATTTTTTACCAATGGCTGTACAGAATTCAAACATATGGATGTATCATAAATCATTTAATCAGCTTACTAATGAAAACATTTACTTTCTCATCTTTCACCTTTAAACAATACTGGAATAAAATATCCTGTGTGTGTGTCTTCCTTTCACATATGCAAGAGTATCATTAAATATACCCAGCATATAAAGTGCTTGGTCAAAAATCACATGCATCTTAATACATTTAACTTTAAATTCAACATCACTATCTTCAAGTGGGGCCTTAACATTGCCTAGCTTCATGGAAAGTTTCCCTTGTACACAGACTCTTCTACTTGGGTAAAGACAGATACACAATTTCTTCATTTTTCTCAAATTTCCCACATCTCCTTTCTCATTATCAGCAGATCATTTTGTTCTCTGGTTTGGCAAAAATATAAAAAGAATAAGAAGATAATTTACAAAGGCTCCCACCACCACACTCTGGATATATGCTGCCACCTCTCTTGTCACTCTGAGGAAGGATCAAATCTCCTATCCCTGACTAATGCATCTACTTGTGCATTACATCTCATTTTTGCTTGCCTAATTCAGGATTGCTTCAATTCTCCTTCTCTCTCTTCTATCATTAATTTCTTTGTTCTCCTACATCTTTCCCATAATCCTTTCAACATGTTTTCTTCAAGGAAAACACAAAACATCTCTTAAAGTCCTCATTGCATTTTAACTACCACCCTATTTCTTTCTTTTCTGATAGCAGAATTGTTGCAAAAAAGTTGTCCATACTCACTGGCTCCAATTCTTCTCTTCCCATTCGCTTTAACTCAATGGAACCAAGCTTTCATCTTCAACCCTAGAAATGCTCTATCAAGGTCAACATTGACCTTCAGGTTGCTAAATCTAATACTCAACTCTGAATTCTTATCTTACTTGACTATCAGCAGTAGCTGACTTAGAGGACAGTTCCCTCCTCAAGAGAGATGATTCTTCTCGTACCTCACTAGCAGCTCCATCACAGTACAGACTGAGAAGGAAGGAGACTTCCTTTTCCTGCCTCCACTTCCACATGCAAGTATCCCCCAGTACAAGTATCCTCATGCTTCAGTTTTTTATCTCCCTGTACTTCTTTGGGGCTCTCATTTAGTCTTGTGACTTTAAACCTATACATTCATGACTATCAAATGTTTATTTCACATACCAGACCTCTCTCTTACTCGTTCATACCTACTTGACAGCTTCAATTTTAATCTAACAGTATTTTAATCTGTCCTAAATTGAGTTTCTGAATTCCCCACCAAGCATCTTCCTCATTTGATTAACTAACCCCATCCCTTTCAATTAACTTTGACAGCAACTCTTTCAGCTCAACCTTCAAAATGTAACAGAATCTAACCACTTCTCAACAGCTCACTGCCACCCCCTCATTCAAGCTACTAGGTTCCATACTGATAACCTGCTTCCATACTCGACCCTTAAAATCCATTTTTTAACAAGTCTCATCATTATTTTGGTTCAAAATCTCTTAAAGGTCTCCTATTCAACCTCATGAAAAAGCAGAGTGATTAAAAAATATATGAGATTTGCCTCCTCCCCATCCCACCCCTGCTCCCCCTTCCTACAGTTACCCTGGCATCGTGGCAAACCTAGGAAATCTCAAACCTATTCCTACCTGAGGGGACAATGCAACTGATAGTCCCCAACCTGCAATTGCTCTGCTCCCAAACATGCACGCATATTCCCTCACTGCCTTCAGGTACCGACTCAAACGACAGCTCTCACTAAGGCCACTTGTCTACTCTATTTCAAACTGCAGCTCTCCACTCTACCGGCTACCTCCCTGCATTATCTCCCTCTGCTTTACTTTTCTCTATAAGATTTTTGAAATGTATATCCTATATTTTCTTCTAATAGTTATCAAGTTTCATTTTTTTTTCATTCAGATATTCATTCCATCTGGAATTTAAAATACGACAGCAGACGAAGTGTGTAAACCTGGCGATTCACAGACCTGTACCCCTGGGGCTAATAATACATTATATGTTTATTAAAAAATTTAAAAATTATTTAAAAAATATGACAGCAACTGGGTGGCTCAGGCGGTTAAGAATCTGCCTTCAGCTCAGGTCATGATCTTGGGGTCCTGGGAAAGGGCCTCATGTCAGGCTCCCTGCTCAGTGGGCAGTGCTTCTCCCTCTCCCTCTTTCCCTCCGCCTGCTTGTGTGTGCACTCTCTGTCAAATAAATAAAATAGCTTAAAAATAATAATAAAATAAAATATGACAGCAGAGATATAAATTTCTTTTTCCAGACCATTGCCTAGTTGCCCAATTTACTGAATAATTTTTTCTCACTTATTAGAAATGCAGTGTATAGAATATATACTAACTTCTTACAAGAATTTGAAATTATTGTAGACATTATCTGTTCTTTATTTGTACCAAAGTTTTAATTACTGATTCATCATAACATCTTGTGACATTTGGTAGGAATGAGTGCTCATTCATTAATCTTTTTCTTCAGAATTTCCCTACATATTTTGCAACTATTCTTCAGTTTAGCATCAACTTATTTCCAAAAACAAACAAAATGTATCTTGGTAGTATTTTCTTTGCAATCATGTCAAATTTATACATTACTTGAGGAAAAAGTGAAATCTTGTGATGCTTAGTCTTTCCCTCTAGGCTTATGTTAGGTCTTTATTCAAATTTTGTTTGTTTCTTCAGCAGTATTTTAACGTTCTTTTACATCCCCCACATTTCCAGTTAGGTTTATTATTCTGTTTGACAACTTTCCTTACTTTTCCCATTGTAATTGTCCTGAGTAGTTTTTTTGGTCTTTTCTAGAATCAGTTCAAAATCATTAACATTTCCTAGAAAATATTCTCTCTTTCATCCTAAATGCAATAAACATGAGCAGAGTAGTTTACTCTTTCTTTTCTGCAATTATTTCCTCACTTTCCTTTCTTATTCTACAAACCTGCAGTTTTTCCTAGTTGTACTTCAATGGGTTCACTAACAATTTGCATCTCTTGTTTTAAGAAGCTCATTAACGGGCGCCTGCATGGCTCAGCTGGTTGAGCAACTGCCTTCGGCTCAGGTCATGATCCCGGACTTGCAGGATCCCGTCCCGCATCGGGTTCCAGGCTCCTTGGGGAGTCTGCTTCTCCCTCTGACCTTCTCCTCTCTCATGCTCTCTCTCACTCATTCTCTCTCAAATAAATAAATAAAATCTTTAAAAAAAAAAAAAAGAAGCTCATTAACAAGTAACTCTTTAATAATTCATTCTTTTTTCACATTTATACCTTATTTTCTTCTACTTTATTTAGGTTTGTTTTCTTCTTTTTCTAACTTACTCAGTTGGTTGCATAAGTTATTTTCATATCTTCCTCAACACTTAACTATTTAAAAGAAGGAATTTTTTAAAGGATTTTATTTATTTGAGAGAGAGAGAGAGGGAGAGAAAGCACACGAAAAGGGAGGATGAGAGGGAGAAGCAGACTCCCAGGTATGTAGAGAGCCCGACATGGGACTTGATTCAGGGACTCCAGTATCATGACCTGATGCTTAACCAACTGACCCACCCAATTGCCCTAAAACAAGTAATTTTATTTTGAGCACTTTCAGCTGTGTCCTATAGGTTCTAATATACGTAAGCTTCATGAAAGTGGCTTCATTTCCACTTTAACCTTAGAGTTACCAAAATAGCTTTTAAATTTCCATGTGGTGGGCGCCTGGGTGACTCAGTCGTTAAGCGTCAGCCTTCCGCTCAGGTCATGATCCCAGGGTCCTGGGATCCAGTCCCGCATGGGCTTCCTGCTCAGCAGGGAGACTGCTTCTTCCTCTCCCACTCCCCCTGCTTGTGTTCTCTCTCTCCCTTTCTCTGTCAAATAAATAAAGTCTTTTAAAACTTTTTAATAAATAAATAATAAAAATAAATTTTTAAAAATTTCCATGTGATAGGTTTTTCCCATTTTCTAATTTTGTTATAAATGTCTGCTCTTACTGCCTTGTGATCATAGAATGCTTTAATTTTCTGTAATTTTAAATGTTTTTATGATTCAGATTCTGTACATTTTCTGATACTCGATGGACACTTTTGAAGAGGTCATATTCTTTATACATGTTTGTACATGTGCTCTAAGTTGCCAGTTACGTTATTTAGTGATGCTATAATCACTATAATTTTTGCATTTAATCTGTCATGGACTAAGATCTAATCTCATTTAAAGTTTCACACAACTAATGTATTTTTTTGTCTTGGAGTTAGCAGAGGGTTTTTCCAATCTATACAGATATTTATAACTACTTAAACTTCATCATGGACTGAATCATTAGAAAGCTGTGTGTATATGTGTGACAGAGACACTGAGAGAGACAAAGCTATAGACTGAGGTTTAATGATTTCTAGTCTGAATTAAACCTTTTTTCAACATTCACATCTAAGACTTAGGAAATTTACATTGTGACCTAATGTGAAGATACTTCCCTTTTGACGGGAAGCTTACCCTATTTATATTTATCAATTAAATATAACTTGTTGGCTTTTATATGTTATTTTATTTTGTGATACATATTGTGTTAAATGAATTTTTAATTAAAAAATCTTTGGGGGTGCCTGGGTGGCTCAGTGGGTTGAGGCCTCTGCTTTCAGCTCAGGTCATGATCCCAGAGTCCTGGGATCGATCCCCCACATCGGGCTCTCTGCTCCGCGGAGAGCCTGCTTCCTCCTCTCTCTCTCTGCCTGCCTCTCTTGCCTAATTGTGATCTCTGTCCGTCAAATAAATAAATAAAATCTTAAAAAAAAATCTTTGACCATCTGATTTCTTTCTATTTTGTTTTTCTCATAAATGGTAATTCTAGTATTTCTGTCCAGTGTCTATTTTTATGACTTTAGCAACTGCTATAGAAAGAAATAAAGGATTCAATATATCTATCAAGTCTCTACTCTGAGCAATGGACAAAGTTATTTTTGCCCTCCTCTTCCAGTCCTACTAATTATACTGATTATCTTATCATTTATTTTATATCTTCAAAGATATTTATACCTCTCATCCTTTTGCAAGTGAGAAACCTATAAATAATTATTTGAGCATGGAAATGAATTCCATTATACATTAAAGACAAAATAGTCTTGCATTTCTAATATTCACCAAATGTTCCAAAATTATTCATTATAAGCTGGTTGAAGTATCTATTCATTAAGTTGTCTAATGCAGTCAATCTAAGAATTTACATATTAAGATGTATATTTTATTTTAAATTATTCTTTTATTTCTCCTTTATTTTAGAGCTAGGGCATTATGTTTTTATGTGTATAGGAAAAATATCTATTTTTCGTAATATCTATTAATTTTATTTCATAATTGTCAATGTGCCAATAAACTTTATCTGAATTTTCATATAATTTACACGTCACAAAAATTATTCTTTATTTTTCTTTCGATACTTCAAAAACATAAAAACTATTCTTAGCTTATAGGCTATACAAAAAATTAAGCAATGGCTCAGAACTGACTCACAGGTTTTGTTTTTTTTTTAAAGTAGGCTCCATGCCCAGCACAGAGCCCAATACAGGACTTGAACTCACAAGTCTGAGATCAAGACCTGAACTGCTTAACCAACTGAGCCACCCAGGTGCCCCTTCATAGGTCTAATTTATTGACTCCTGTCTTGAAAAAGATTTTATTTTTCCATCCAGTCTGACTATCAATGAACAGCTAGAACAAATATATTATCTGACAAAGTATACTCTGGAACACTTTTATAAATGTCAAATTAAAAATGCATCTTGAAGATCTTTAATAGCAACATACTGATTGTCACATTTTTCTCATTTAAGTCTATAGCAAGTTATATTTGATACTTAGTTCTATTAGTTGTAGATTCTTTGTCCTAGAACACCTTTTCTATGCACAATGTAACTGAATCCTATGAAAATGGTTTTTATTAGAGAAATTTGACAAACTGAAGGTAACTTCTGAAGAAGTAAAAGAGTAACAAGAGATTGAAAAAAAAACATCTACTAGAGAAAAAAACAAGAGTTGAAAGACAAAATATATTTTGTCCCCCAAATTATGATGACATTTTGTCCTCCCTGAGTTTCTATTTAGTAAAAGTGAAGAAATCTGTATGCAAGCAAAAATTCTAATTCTTTACTTTGGAAATTTAAGGAGAAAATTCATCTAATTTTTCAGTTCTGTATCCTCTAGTAGTATTTACAAAGCAGCCAATAAGATTACAATATTGAATCATTAATGTCACTGTGGCCCTGCTTCATCAGAAAACAACAGAGCTATGATATAAAGAAAGTATTCCATGCTGCAGAGGACTAATCTGGAATGAAAATGCATAGTCTAAAAGAAATTTTATCATGACTATATAAAAGTATGTCCCCAAAATATCAGATACACTTAACAAATCGGAAATCTATTTCATATTTCCCATAGGAACAAGTAGACAAAACCACTGAAGAAAAATATTTAAGAGAAAATGTGACTTACTAGAAAAATCCTTTCAAACCATCACAGCAGAAAATAAAGAGCTCTTGTTCAAATTTTTTTACAAAAATGCAAAGGACTTCGAATTGCCAACACAACTTTAAAAAAGAATAATACAGTTGGAGAACTTACATTACCTGCTTCCAAGGCTTGATATAAAACTACAATAATAATGAGAGTGTGGTACTGGCCTCACAGAAGACATACAGAGCAACAGAACAGAAAAAAAGAGTCAAGAAGCAGATTCATTGTAATTCCCCTACTGGGTGTTTACCCAAAGCAAACAAAAACACTAATGAGAAAAAATATACATACCCCTATGTTAACTGCAGCATTATTTATAATAGCCAAGATATGGAAGCAACCTAAATGTCTTATCAATAGATCAATAAAGATGATGTGGTGTGCCTCCTTCCTCACAAATGGAATATTTCCCAACCATAAAAAAGGATGAGATCTTCCCATTTAGAACAACAAGCATAGTCCTAGATGGAATTACATTAAGTGAAGTAAACTCAACAGAAAAAAATACATGTGATTTCACTTCTATGTGGAATCTAAAAAAATAAATAAATAAATAAAACAAGCAAAAGCTGAAAGAGATTCATAAAATACAGAGAACAAAAACTGATTCTTGCTAGAGGGGAAGAGGCGGGGGGAAGGGAAGTGGTAGGTACAGACTTCCAGTTATGGGGATAAATGGTACAGCACAGGGAATATAGTCAATAGTGCTGCAACAGTGCTGCATGGTGACAGATCGGGGACCTACACTTGTGATAAGCATAGCATAATGTATACACTTATTGAATCATTATGTTGTACACCTGAAAAAGTAACTTCCCTGTCAAATATAATCAATTAAAAAAAGTTTTTTAAATAAATGCTCAATTGATTTTAAAACAAGATGTCAATGGAAAAAGTTCATCTTTTATTAACAAATGCTGCTTAAACAAGTATATTAACACCAATCTTTACTTCATAATCTAAACAAATATTAACTTGAATTATAGACTTAAAATGTATAAGCTAAAACTATTAAAACTATATAAGAAAAGAGAAAAGAGGGCGCCTGGATAGCTCAGTGGGTTAAAGCCTCTGCCTTCAGCTCAGGTCATGATTTCAGGGTCCTGGGATCAAGTCCTGCATCAGGATCTCTGCTCAGCAGGAAGCCTGCTTCCCCCTCTCTCTGCCTGCCTCTCTGCCTATTTGTGATCTCTCTCTCTCTGTGTCAAATAAATAAATAAAATCTTTAAAAAAAGAGAGAGAAAAGAAAAATTTTCACCATTTGGGGGGCAAACATTTCTATAAGAAAGAGTTTAAATCATTAAAAAAATTAATTGGAATTCATC
Organism: Mellivora capensis; assembly: GCA_004024625.1. Taxonomy (NCBI): domain Eukaryota; kingdom Metazoa; phylum Chordata; class Mammalia; order Carnivora; family Mustelidae; genus Mellivora; species Mellivora capensis. The sequence continues at coordinate 29,465 of PISX010004585.1, forward strand.
AAAATTAAAAACTTACATCATTTAAAAGACACTATTAGCAAAAAGGGTAAGCCACAAACTGGGAGAAAATACTACCAGTACATAAATCTGACAAAGAATTTGTATCCAGAATACATAAAAATTCTCATTATTCAATGATAGTAAAACCTGATTTTTTAATAACAGGCAAAAGATTTGAATAGATGCTTCACAAAAGAAACACAGATGGCCAATAAGCACATTAAACACCATTAGTTATAAAAGAAATACAAAGTAAAGCAGAAAGAAAATATTACTACAAATCCACTAATGAAAATACTGACAATGCCAAGAGTTACTAAGAATTTGGGACAACTGGAACTCTCTTACATGGCTGAATTTTAAAATAACCCAATCACTTTAAAAACTGTTTAGCAGTTTCTTGAAATGTTAAGCACAAACTAAGCTAAGCATACAACCCAGAAATTTCTTTTTTGTCCCCCCACACTACAACAGTTAATTTTATTTATTCAAGGACTCATATTGCAAGCATTAAACCAAGCATGGGGTTTGATTCTGGTAGCCCAGATTCACATATTTAGGAAGATAAAAGCAAACTGTGATCGATGTATATGGATGAAAAACCAAAGGCTCACAGTTAATCACATTGTAGTTTTAAATTTCTACAGCCTAGAAGCCAGGAGTCACAGATCTTTTAGGTCTTTCTGGATGTCCCACAAGGTATCTGCACTTTTCTTGAGCTGAGCAACCTCATCACCCTTCAGCTTCTGGTTGATCACAATGCCAACCCAGAAATTTGAATCCCAAGTATTTACCCAAGAGAAATAAATGTGAATATGAATATCCAAAATGACTTGTGTGTAAATATTCATGGTAGCTTTATCCATAATAATCAAAACCTGGAAACAAATTAAATGTCCATCAACACATGAATGGGTAAACAAATTATAGAATATTCGTAAAATGGAATGTTACTAAATAATTAACTTTTAACTGATAATTAACTGTATCTATTGATAGAGGCAACAACATGAATGAATTTCAAAAATATGCTGAGCTAAAGAAGCTAGACACAAAAGAGTACATATTCTATGGCTCCATTTTTTTAAATTCCAGAATTACTATTCTAATACTTAATGGCAAAGTGATTAATTAGTGGCCTGGACAGGAATTTGAAGGAAGAGATGGAATTAACTGCAAAGTAGCAGGAATTAAAATTTTTAGAAAATTTCTGTATTTCTATATGTGGCTTATACAATTCCAAAACTTAAAACTTTATACATTCATTGTATGTATATTATACCTCAATATAGGTGGTTTTTAAAACTATACAACTTGCAATTATACATTTAAACTTAAATTTGTAAATAATATAACCACAAATTAATCTCTCTCAAGCACAGATCAAAAACCAGTTTTATAATTTTAATGCTTTAATTTTCTAATTTTAATAGGTAGCAAAACCACCTATTAATGTGGTGAGGAAAAAGGGAAAAGGAGAACAGAAACAATTTAAAAAACTCATTGGTGGTAGAAAAGCATTTCTATTTCAATATTAGTATGATACAGCTAAATCTCCTAATCACAGTACAAGCTTCTGTTGTATTTCAAGGCATTTTTCAGCTTTACTTGATAAATAATTTTTTAAAAAACACAAAGAAGAAACTTTCTGCTGAATGAACCAGAATTTGTTATTAGGTAAGGACTACAAATCTGTAGCTATCATTCAACCAATGATGAAGTGCTTACCGTAAGACAGGCTGGTGATAGGTTATTTGTATTAAGAAATGATGAAGCATATAAAACAGTCAGCTAATCATCACAAGATCAGAAAATCTGACACAAGCCATTTTCTTTCATAAGATATACTGATATCCAAAAACATGACTGAACGTTAATCAAGTATAACAGTACATCCTTAGAGCCTAAACAAATCTACTAGGTCAAGAGTCAGCAAATTTATTCTGAGGAACCAGTTATTCTCTCAAAACTACTTGACTCTGCTGCTGTAGCATAAAATCAGCCACAAACAATATCAGGAGTAAGTATGACTGTATTCCAATAAAACTTAATTTATAAAAACTGGAATTTGAATTTCACAGAATTTTCATGTGTCAATATTTTAAGTCATGCCACTATACATCATTTGTTACTATTCTTCTTTTGATTTTTTTCAACCAGTTAAAAAGATAAAAACCATTCTTAGCTCATGGAACACTCAAAATTAAGTGATAGGACAAATATGACCCCAGTGGACCAGAGTTTGCCGATTCCTGTACTAAGCAAAAAGCCAGTATTTTTCTGCTTTACAATGTTTCTTTTTATATAAATTAAACCAATGCAAAGTTTGAAATGTACAAGTACCAAAACACTTCAAAGTAACTGTAAAGAAATATAAATATTTTTCACATTATATTTATACCAATGGTGATATTAACATACTTAAAATTATTTCTAAAGAATAGATACCAAAAAAAGAATAATAGATACAATAGCATTTTCTGCACATACGTGTCTACTGCTCTACGACATAGTGAGTGCTAATAAATATTAGTTAAGTGAATTTCAGAACCAACTTTTGATTCCCTATGAATATAATCTGTCAAATGTAATACATTCTTTACTACCTTCATAAGAACATACTGAGAAAAGTAATGTGAATACCCCTGCCAACATTAGTTATCACACTCTATTACATCTCAATGATCTCAAGGTCTATTAAGATATGCCACACCACTTGAACTCATTGTTAAATGGATCCAAACTGCTTTAATTTTTAGCTCCAATTTGCAGCTTCATGATTTCTTCCCCTTTGTCTAGCAAGTAGCTATCACTTCTTCAACCCACCTATTGCAATCTCTCTTCCTTTTACACTTTGGAGAGACACAAACCAGATAAAACTAAGATTACAAGAACTGTATATAAATCACTAGGCCTGAAATAATTCAAGAAAATGGCTATTTGCTAATATTTGAGCTTTAGCCATTAATTTAGTGGCATTTATTTTGTTCTAAAGCCTTTTTATGTTTCATCTAAACCTTGATTACTGATTGTGTTTTAGTTAGATGAGATTGCCAGGTTAAATCCTATACAGGTGAAGTGTTACCATAATATGAAACACTCTGCTGTAAAGGTAGCTAGAGAAATTAACTCAAAGGAGAAAAAACTGAAATGATACATGTAGACAACAGCTCTCACAGTAACATCCTACCTTGCTCAAAAAGTTTTAAAGGTATGAAAATGTCCAATGGAGGCAGTACACAGGGAAATTACCACATCTGGGCCAAATGACAGTATCTGCCAAGTGTTTGTATTATAAAACACCTTTACCAGATTAAGTTTTATGTGTACTGATATCACAGTTATTTCTAAGTGGCAGTAAAGTGAAGTACTACTAAACTCACACCAGTGACAAAAATAGGCAGAGACTGCCTTTTATCTGAAGGAAACCATAATACATCACCCCAAAATATGCCTCTTTGACACAAAAACTATTTTGAGCTAAAGGCAATTAAGCAGCAAATGCAGGAAAAGCACTCTCTACCCTCCCCCTTTTACCACCTAAAAGCAGAATAGAAGCCCAGATAATGGCATGAAAGAAATCTGCAAACAAACCTCATTCCATTAGTTTCCTCCAGTATATTTACTTCCCATAGTTTGCTATTCTTGGAAATCTAAAACTGCTGTTTTTTTAATCCTTTCATTTCTCTACATATTTATTGTTCTTTGCTAAAGATCTGACATAAGCCAGAATTCTCAGACAGTTGAGTTACACATTTCCCTACGTTTCTCCAGTGTATACAAGAAATGTACATATTACTAATTTCTGTTTTTCTCTTGTTAATCTCTCTGTTGTGGGGTCCCAATCAAAAATGTGGAAGGGTAGAAGGAAAAAGATTTTTCCTCCCCTACATAATCTTAACTAAGTCAGTAGCATAAGAAAGACATTAAACTGAAGGACATTTTCTAAATTTTAAAAGGTTCAAAACATCCCTTTCAATACCCCCAAATTTGTGCCCTACCAACTAGCCACCCATGCCTTACTTCTATGGCAAAGTGAGATGGTTCTCCAGCCGAATAAGAGCAGGCTTCCTTTTAACAACTCGGCTTTAAGGTTAATAATCAGCATGAAATGCCAATACTTTATGTATTAAGGAGCCCAATCTCAATTTTCACTACATAATTCTTTCACCAAAAATGACTACAAGAACTTCGAGAGAAACCAAAATACTTTATTTGTCCCTAGGTTCTTTAAGCTAGAGCTCCCCTATCACCCTGCAGTGGACAAAGCAAATAAGCTAATTATGGCATTAATCCCTCTATCCCGAGGATAGTTGGTTATGAGCTGCTTCTCCAACCCACCCCCACCCAACTGTCCCAAGAACAGAAGGAATAAGCATCTTGGTACGTATGCAACCTGCTCATAGCATACTGTAAAAGTTTATTATTTAGAAAACTCTATAAAATAAATGGTCCTCAACCTATTTCCTTTAATTCACAAACTATAAAAATATAAATAATTGGTTTTTTACTAAAGAATTAAAATTATAAATATTTCCTATTAGAAGTGAATTTCTTCTTTTTTAAAGCTCTTAAGACAGTACTCTCAAAGTGTGGTCTCAGACCAGCAACAGCACTATTACCTCGCGATGTGTTAGAAACGCAAATTCTTGGCCCTAGCACAGAAAAGTGAATAAGAAACTTCTGGAGTAGGGCCCAGAAATGTTTTAGTAAGCCCTCCAACTGTGAGTAAATGTAACTACAATGTACCACACAAAATGCTAGAATAATTCAAGTAAGTTCTCAATTCATCTCACTTAAATAAGATTCAGCTGAAACTAGTTCTGATTAGGTTAGATAGCTGAAAGAAGGAAAATTACTTTTTTTAAACTACATGAGACTTCAACTCATTCAAACTGACCTTCTTTACAAATGGTGCTAGGAAAACTGGACAACTACATGGAAAAGAATGAAACTGAACCACTTTCTCACACCATAAACAAAAATAAACTCCAAATAGCACCTACATGTGAGACCTGAAACTATAAAGTTCCTAGAAGAAAACACAGGTAGTAATCTCTTTGACATTGGCCTTAGCAACATCTTCCTAGATAATGTCTCCTTAGGCAAGGGAAACAAAAGCAAAGTAAACTACACCAAAATAAAAAATTTTTGCCCAGGAACGCCTGGGTGGCTCACTGGGTTAAAGCCTCTGCCTTCGGGGACGCCTGGGTGGCTCAGTTGGTTAAGCTGCTGCCTTTGGCTCAGGTCATGATCCCAGCGTCCTGGGATCGAGTCCCACATCGGGCTCCTTGCTTGGCAGGGAGCCTGCTTCTCCCTCTGCCTCTGCCTGTACTCGCTCTCTCTCTCCCTCTCTGACAAATAAATAAATTTAAAAAAAAAAAAAAAGCCTCTGCCTTCAGCTCAGGTCATGATCCCAGGGTCCTGGGATCGAGCGGGCTCTCTGCTCGGCGGGGAGCCTGCCTCCCCCCTCTCTCTCTGCCTGCCTCTCTGCCTACTTGTGTTCTCTGTCAAATAAATAAAATCTTAAAAAAAAAAAAAAAAATTTTTTGCCCAGAGAAGGAAACTATCAACAAAACAAAAAGGAAATCTAACTGAATGATAGAAGATAGTTGCAAATGACATTTTCAGTAAGAGCTTAATATCCAAAATGTATGAGCTTATACAACTTAGCACCAAAAAAGAAAACCAAATGATCTGATTAAAAATAGGCAGAGGACATAAATGGACATTTTTTCAAAGATATACAGATGTCCAACAGACACATGAAAAAATGTTTGACATCACAAATCATTAGGGAAATGCAAATCAAAACTATAATACTACTTTACACCTTGTCAGATTGGCTAGGATCAAAAACACAAGAAATAAAAAAATGTTGCTGAAGATATGGAGAAAGGGAACCCTCATGCACCACTGGTACAGATGCAAACTGGTGCAGCCGCTACAGAAGACAGTACGGCAATACCTCAAAAAGAGTAAAAATAGAAATACCATATAATCCAGTAATTCCACCACTGCATATGCCTCCAAAGAAAATGAAACACTAATTTGAAAAGATATATACACCCCTATGTTTACTGCAGCATTATTTATAATAGCCAAGATAGGGAAGCAACCCAAGTGTCTATCCACAGATGAACAGATAAAGATGTGGCATATTAGCTTTTTTAAAAGATTTTATTTATTTGACAGGGAGAAAGAGAGAGCATGAGTGGGAGGAGGGTAGAGGGAGAAGCAGACTTCCTGATGAGCAGGGAGCCCAACTCAGGGCTCAATCCAGGACCCTGAGATCATGACCTGACCTGTGCCTAAGGCAGATGCTTAACTGACTGAGCCACCCAGGTGCCCCAGATGTATATTAGATGGAATATTAGCCTTAAGAAAAGAATGAGATCTTGCTATTTACAACAACATGGATGGACCCAGAGTGTATTATGCTAAGTGAAATAAGACAGAGAAAGACAGTGGTGCCTGGGTAGCTCAGTCAGTTAAATGTCTGACTCTTGATTTCGGCTCAGGTCTCAATCCCGGGTCCTAAATTCAAGCCCCATGATAAGCTCCCACTGGGCATGGAACCTGGCTTAAAAAAAAAAAAAGACAAAGAAGGACAAATACCATGTGATTTCACTTACATGTAGAATCTAAAAAACAAAACAAAACAAAAAAGCAGAGACATAAATATAGAGAACAAACTGACAAGATGGGGGAATGGGTGTGGGAGGTACTAGATTCCAGTTATAAAATGAATATGTCACAGAGATGAAAGGTACAACGCGGGGAATACAGTCAATGGTACAATACTAGCATTGTATGGTGACAGAGGATAGCTACACATGTGGTAAGCAAATCATGATACATAGAATTGTAAAATCACCATTTGTATACCTAAAATTATAGAACACTATATGTCAACTATACTTAACAAAAAACAAAACAAAAAAACTTCAAAATTGATCTCCTTTTACCTATTGAAAATTGGTAGTTTTACTATAAAAATTTGCAAATGACTTCTTCTATATAGGAAATCTGTATAATTTGATGAGTGAATAATTATATTTCCTTATTTCTTCTCCATATATTTTATCCATAAAAGGTCCAAAATAAGCATTATTTTCTCCTTTAATGTAATCAAGTACAAGGATATCCCAGCTTTTAAAAACAATTACTACTTCCACCACAAACTTCTGCAAGAAATTATAACAGACATAGATTTGAACACAGGGAAGAATTAGAAAAAAATATATTAATGTCACTCTCTAGCTTAAGAATCAAGTCAGAGGGGTGCCTGGGTGGCTCAGTGGGTTAAAGCCTCTGCCTTCAGCTCAGGTCATGATCTCAGAGTCCTGGGATTGAGCCAGGTATCTGCGGCATCTGCTCAGCAGGGAGCCTGCTCCCCCCACGCCCGAACCTGCCTGCCTCTCTGCTTACTTGTGATCTCTGTCAAATAAATAAATAACATCTTTAAAAAAAAAAAAAAGAGAATCAAGTACAGAGAATAATCTATAGAAATGCAAAAGAAAAACCTTGAAAAGCACCATTTCAAATACCCCTAGGAACCTGAAAGTCATTGCCTAAAGTGAACTCCCCCTTTTAGTCAACTCCTTCAGCATTTCGTCCAATCCCCACCAGCATTTATTACTTATTTTCTATCTTGCATTTTAGCTTATTCTCCAGTTGAGTCAACAAACAAGTGTGCCCACTAGATATCAGGTAAACTACCCAATACTGTAAGTACAAAGATGGAAAAGTACCCTGGGCCAAAGATCCAATACCTCTCTGATCACAGTCTCCACAAAACACCCCCTTGCTTGCCTACTATTCCTACAAACCTTCATTCCGATTCACCAATTTTTGCCTCTTTCTCAGGCCTCTCCGAACTTTATCTACTTTAGTATTCAGTTTAAATTTCACAGTCCATGAATCTCATCATTTTCATTATCTAGTATCTCTTTCTTCTTCAGTCACACATAAACACCAACCACCTTTTCTACCTGTCACTCAGCAATGACAAATGGCAAAAGCATAAATTCTTAGAGAAAAGGCCCTTTATCTCCCTATCATTTAACACTACAAACATGCCTGTCTTTGCAATGATTCTCCTCTTTTTCCCTCTTATTAGTCCTTCTAATCAAAGCAAAAAGTCTCACTTTGCTTTGGATCCAATCCTGCCCAGTGTCTAATGCTGCAGATTATCTTCCATTTCTTGGTTTGCAAGGCAATATATTTTCCTGGTTTTCATTCTTATCTAAAAACTATTTCAGGCAGCTTTACTGGTTCCTCCTCATCTACCTGGATCTTTAGATGGAGGAGCTCTATCAATCTACAACCACCGTGCCCATTATCAATGGTACAAATTTCTTCTCTGTGCATCTAGCAAGCCAATGCAAATTCTCTACTTGGTTAACTCTCATGCACCTCATTGCCTTCAAACCTGCTTTTCCTCCAGTATCTCTATCTCTGTAAATAACACCACATTTTTGTTATCTTAGCAGATAAAGGGCTAGTGTCCCAAATCTATAAAGAACTTAACAAACTTGGGGGGCCTGGGTGGCTCAGTAGGTTAAAGCCTGTGCCTTTGGCTCAGGTCATGATCCTGGAGTCCTGGAGTCCTGGAATCAAGCCCCGCACTGGGCTCCCTGCTTCCTCCTCTCTCTCTCTCTTTCCTCCAAAAACCTCTCTCTCTCTGCCTGCCTCTCTGCCTACTTGTGATCTCTGTCAAATAAATAAATAAAATCTTTTAAAAAAACTTTCATAAGAACTTAACAAACTCAATACCCAAAGAACAAATTATCCAATCAAAAATGGGCAGAAGACATGAACAGATATTTCATCAAAGAAAACATACAAATGTTAACAGATACATGAAAAAATGTTCAACATCGGGACGCCTGGGTGGCTCAGTTGGTTAAGCAGCTGCCTTCGGCTCAGGTCATGATCCCAGCGTCGTGGAATCGAGTCCCACATCGGGCTCCTTGCTCGCCAGGGAGCCTGCTTCTCCCTCTGCCTCTGCCTGCCACTCTGTCTGCCTGTGCTCCCTCTCTCTCTCTCTCTCTCTGACAAATAAATAAATAAAATCTTTAAAAAAAAAATGTTCAACATCACTCGACATCAGGGAAATATAAATCAAAACCACAATGAGATATGAGATACCGCCTCACATTGGTCATAATGGTCAAAATTAACAACTCAGGAACAAAAGATGTTGGCAAGGATACAGAGAAAGGGGAACTCTCCTACACTGTTGGTGGGAATGAGAGCTGGCACAGCCACTCTGGAAACGGTATGGAGGTTCCTCAAAAAGTTGAAAATAGAGCTGCCCTATGACCCAGCAATTGCACTACTAGATACTTACACCAAAGACATAAATGTAGTGATCCAAAGGGGCACCTACACCCCAATGTTTACAGCAACAATGTCCACAATAGCCAAACTGTAGAAAGAGCCCAGATGTCCACTAACAGATGAATGAATAAAGAAGATGTAGTATATACATAAAATGGAAAGTTACTCAGCCATCAAAAAAAAAAGAAATCTTGGGGCGCTTGGGTGGCTCAGTGGGTTAAAGTCTCTGTCTTTGGCTCAGGTCATGATCTCAGGGTCCGGATCGAGCCCCATATCAGGCTCTCTGCTCAGCGGGGAGCCTGCTTCCACCTCTCTCTCTCTCTCTACCCACCTCTCTGCCTACTTGTGATCTCTGTCAAATAAATAAATAAAATCTTTAAAAAAAAACAAAATGAAATCTTGCCATTTGCAACGACACAGATGGAACCAGAGGGCATTATGCTAAGTGAAATACATCAACCAGAGAAAGACAATTATCACAGGAATTCACTCATGTGGAATTTAAGAAACAAAACAGAGGAGCATAGGGGAAGGAGGGGAAAAATTAAACAAGATGAAATGAGGAAGCAAACTATAGGAGACTCTTAATCATAGGAAACAAACTGAGGACTGCTGTGGGGGGACAGGGTAACTGGGCGATGGACATTAAGGAGGGCACGGGATATAATGAGCACTGGGTGTTACATAAGACTGAGGAATCAATGAACTCTACCTCTGAGATACTATACACTATATGTTAATTGAATTAAACACACACACACACACACACACATTTTTCTGCCCAGTTACTCAAACCAAAAACCTGGAAATTATCTTTCTCTCCTTCAAGGACTATATCCACCAATCATCATGTTTTGTCTACCGTAGTCCCTAAATATGTCTTAAATACTTTTTTTTCCAAGCTCTACTAACTTCCTTGTAGTAGAGACCACAGGCCATTATCATGTGTTGCCAGGACAATTCAAAAGTACTTATAGATCTATTCCCCCTGCTTCAACTATTCTTTATCTCAAATCCACTGTACTGTAGCCGGTAGATATTTTCACAGCACTCAAAATGCTTTTTTTTTTCCTCTATATTGGCTTATAGATTTTATAGATTGGCTTTATAGATTTTGTCTCTCCGCTAATCTGTATATCACTTTTACTGGTACCCTCAGCACTTACATTATGAATAGATACAATTTTTAAAAATTAAAACAAAAATAACAGGCACCTGGGTGGCTCAGTTGGTTAAGCGTCTGCCTTCAGCTCAGGCTGGGATCAAGCCCTGCATCTGCTTTTCCCTCTCACTCTCCCTCTGTGTTCTTTCTCCCTCTCAAATAAATAAATAAAATCTTTAAAAATAAATCATTAAATAATCCAGACAAATATAGGTGAATATATAACTGACCTCAGGATTGCAGAAAGAGTTTCTGTATTAAAAAAAAAAGAAGAGGGCGCCTGGGTGGCTCAGTGGGTTAAGCCTCTGCCTTCAGCTCAGGTCATGATCTCAGGGTCCTGGGATCGAGTCCCGCATCGGGCTCTCTGCTTGGCGGGGAGCCTGCTTCCTCCTCTCTCTCTTTCTGCCTGCCTCTCTGCCTGCTTGTGATCTCTCTCTGTCAAATAAATAAATAAAATAAAATCTTTTTAAAAAAAAGAAGAAGAAGAAGAAGTGGAGTGCCTGGGTGGCTCAATCGTTAAGCACCTGTCTTTGGCTCAGGTCATGATCCCAGGGTTCTGGGATAAGCCACCTCACCTGGCTCCCTGCTCAGCGGGTGGGCCTGCTTCTCCCTCTCCTACTCCCCCTGCTTGTGTTCCCTCTCTCACTATGTCCCTTTCTGTCAAATAAATTAAAAATCTTTAAAAAAAAAAAAAAAGATGAAGCACAGTTTAGTTTTAAAGTCCTAAGGGCATATGGCAACTGCCTCCTAATGAAGCTTATTCTACTTCTGCACATTGCTGACTAAAAAGAGCTTCCTTGTTTTAGCCTTAAAATGTAATGTCCAGCCATTAGTCCTACTTTGGATAGTAGGTCTCTTGGATACCAAACAGAATCATTCTAATTCTTTTCCTACTTTGATTATTTGAAGAGAGTCATTAGGCCAACAAAAGAGTTTTATCACAAAAGGCAATATTTTAATTCTAAATTTTCATTGTAGGCATATATTTTATATTCTGATTAGTGACAAACTTGTACTCGTCTACTAAAATCTGAAATGCTAACCTAATGAACACTTTGAAGAAGGAAGTATAAAATGATATGAGTTTATGGTTTCACTCTGTACTACTGACAAGCCTCAGCCTAAGCAAAGGCAAAAGGAAACACAAAAATGAGAAAATGACAATAGGAAAATTTTAGAGTAGAGGCTATGACAGAAGGAAAGGACGCAGCAGCTTCTAATATGTAAGCTTGGACTATCTGCATCTCACTTTTAACCTGTACCTTGAATTGTTATAAAAGGAGGAAACTCATCAAAGCTTGCTGAGAATCCTAGATGTCTCTATTTTAAGTTGTTAACACTACTTTATTTTTCTGTCATGTGTCATTGGTGATTTACAAACTTCTTTATAGCCTAGGGATACTTTCTTCAAAGGAACTCCTATCAGCAAGCAAATATATAAAAACAGGTTGAGATGGACAACTGTTATAACTCTCCAGATCCTACCAGAGCAGGCAAGAGAGTTTTCCATTCATTCAACAAATATTTACTATTAAGCACCTATCATCTGCCAGAAATGGGAAGTCAGCAGGAAGTAAGATACATAGGACCTCTTTCCTGAGGAAACTTCAAGTTTAGAACACAGTTTTTAAAATTATTGCTTTAAAAGATTAGGCCTGAGCAAAATTCTGGGAAGGAAATCCTCTTCTCGGTACTCCCAAATCCTCACATTTCTCATTGACCCCAGATAGCCCAATAACTTGTCGGATGGTAACAAAAATATCTTATTAATAAAAAGAGAAAGTTCATTAGCAGTCCTAAAGAGTCAAAGGGGCGCCTGGGTCTATGTCTGTGGCTCAGCGTCTGACTCAGTTTCAGCTCAGGTCTTGATCATAGGATCATTGAGTTCAAGCCCTAGGATGGGCCCCATGCTGTGGCCCAGCATGGAGCCTACTTAAAACAAAACAAATAAAACAACTTGTTTAAAAAAAACAAAATAAAATAAAATGTCATAATTTTTCCTTTGAAAACAAGTCATTTAATTACCTGGAGATGTTTTTAAATACAAATTAAGAAGTCAAAGCATTCTGGGGTGCCTGGGTGACTCAGTGGGTTAAGCCTCTGCCTTCAGCTCAGGTCATCAAGCCCGGAATAGGGCTCTCTGCTCAGCAGGGAGCCTGCTTCCCCCTCTCTCTCTGCCTGCCTCTCTACCTACTACTTGTGATCTCTGTCAAATAAAGAAATAAAATATTTTTTAAAAAGAGTCAAAGCATTCTACAATACAGAATCAGTGTTGGCTATCATTAAAAACTGAAATTCAGGAAAAATAATCCTTATAACTGGCTACTACAAAAAAAAAAACAAATGTTGAACATGAATAGTCTCAAGCTATGGCAAGAGTGGCTTTTTAACAGAATATCTACATCAAATTAAAATTTTAAAAACATGCTCATTATTTAGGGCAAGTCAGACAAGACAGTAACAGGAATACCAATTATAAACTCAAGAGGGGTGCCTAGGTGGCTCAGTTGGGTGAGTGTCTGACTCTTGATTTCGGCTCAGATCATGCTCCCAGGGTTGTGGGTTCAAGCCTCATGGCAGGCTCTGCACTCAGCGAGAAAATCTGCTGGAGATTCTCTGCCTCTCCCTCTGCTCCTCCCCTACCTCTAAAATAACGAATAAAATCTTAAAAAAAAAATAAGAAACTCAAAAGAATTCATTCATTTTATTCTTTTGGGTGTCTCAAAAGTACAGTGTTTTAACAGGTACTGAAGGGAATAACAGAAGAGTAAACTCAGAAGCCACAATGTCTCAGTTCAAATCTTAATTCTATCATTCACTAGCATTGTGTTGAACTTGGACAATTTAGATAATTTATCTCTACCACAATTCCTCATCTGTACAACAGAATCAATCACAATGCCTTATTCCATAAGTTTGATATAAATATTAAATGAGTTAGTGAAATACTTAAAATACCATGTAAGGTACTCAAAAAGGTATCTTTAAAAAAGTAATCAAATAACCAAACACTACATTGTCAGTGCAGCAACTCATCTAGCAACAACAATGAATGCCACAATACATAACCACTTTCTTATAAATTTACTAATGCCTGCTGCAATTCTATTTAAAAATTCAAGAAACCATAAGCAGAAATGTTATATAACTTCTAAACTACAGATGTAATGTAGAATCATTTTAACCATAACAATCTAGGTATGTAAAATTCAAACCAAAAATTCAAGAAACAGCCAACTGCTAAGTATTCAGTAAATTCAAGCAATGCAGTTTCAAAAAATTTCTCTCTGGTGGCCACTAGATATTTAAGAAAATAAGCAAAATGTGACATCATTGTTACGTGTAAGATAAGTTTCTATCCTTTCCATAGCTTGCTTTTATTAATCTAGGACCATTTAGTATTCAAGAGCATGAACATCCCTATTAGCCATTAATTTCCATAAGCCATTTATTTCCATACCTAGTCTACTAATAATTAAGAAACTGTTAAAGTAAACAAATGCTGCCATCTTGTGGAATTATAAGTATGGTATTAAATAACCCAACATGATCCATAAAGCAAAAGGAAAACTTTAAAACCAAGTTTCTTTTTCTCTCAGTCAGATTCTCAATGCAGTGAATGACCAACACTAGATATATTTCATGCAATTTTACAGTAAGAATAATTTCTTCCACAATGTAATGAAATAATGCAACATTATTAAATAATGCAAATTCAACATTGTCATTTCTAATATGTCTTTATCTCTTTTCCCAAAAGAAATTCTTCATCAAAATTTCCTATTTTGAGAGGAATTAAAAGCCTTTAAAGTAAATTTATTATCAATGATGTGTGTCAATATGAGGAAGTAGGAAAAGCAAAAAAATCTCCAGGGCTGTGAAACTGGCAAAGTCTCTCTGAATACTATTTTTCTTGTTGTTACCTACTAGTCTTCATCTCTCCTCTCTTATATTATAAACCTTCAAAACTGAAAATTTTTCAGAAACGTCAATTCACTGTCAATGAAAGAAAAGATGTTAGCATGCAAGATGAAATAACTGAAGGTACCTTTTACATTTTTAATTGAAATATTTTTAAAAAACCAGTCTCACTTTTTAAAAAATTTATTTATGCCAGAGAAAGAGCAAGCAAGAGAGCATGGGCAGGTGGGGGAAGAAAGCCTCAAGCAGACTCCAAGGGAGTGCGGGAATCTCACATCCAGCCAACTGCATCACCCGGGCACCCCTAATCTCACTTTCATTAAGTGGTATTTCCAAACAGAAATCTTATTTAAGTCTTCAGTAAACGTCTACCTCAGAATACACAGTGTTCTGACATAAATGTCTCTGTATGATCAAGACTGAAAATTCCTAAAACCAATATTACACTATGTGCTAACTAACTAGAATTCAAACAAAACTTTGGAGGAGGGAGGGAGGACTTAATAGCATTTAAAAAAAAAAAAAAAGCCCAGAATCATATTAAAATCAAGCTTAAAAAAAAAAAAGCCCAGAATTACATTAAAATCAAGCTATTTTAATTATATTAAAATCAGTTTTCAAAAATGATGAAAACAGGCGCCTGGGCTGCTCACTTCTCTAGTGCCTACCTTCAGCTCAGGTCATGATCCCAGGGGACTGGGATCAAGCCCCTAGGTCAGGCTCCCTGCTCCTCCCTCTTCTATTCCCCCTGCTTGTGTTCCCTCTCTCACTCTCTCTGTCAAATAAATTAATTAAATCTTTTTTTAAAAATGATGAAACAAAATGGCACCAATTCTAGATTTTCTAACTAGAAATGATGTTTTTGTAATATAAAGTTGAGATGGAAACTTTTACTATTTTTAGATTTTTGTTCCTTCCTTAATGGAAAAGAAAATACAATGCAGGATGAATTTATACTGCTAAGGGCCATTAATCTATATTACTATAGAGCTATAATCTGCATTATATTTTAGATGACTAGAGCCACATAATTACAGGTAAATGTATTTATCAGGTCATTATTATAAACTTCCATCATTTTTGCCATTTCATATTCAAGCTACACCCTGAATCTCTTAAAAATATATATTATACATTCTTACATTGGTTAAGAATTTAAAGGGCACCTAGGTGGCTCAGTCGGTGAAGCAACCAGTTCTTGGTTTCAGTTCAGGTCATGATCTAAGGGTTGTGGGATTGAGCCTCCTGTCAGGCTCCTCCCTGGGTGTGGAGGCTGCTTGGGATTCTCTCTCCTCTCTCTGCCCCTTACTAGCTCCCACTTGTGCACAAGCACAACAGTGCATTCTTTAAAAAAAAAAAAAAACTTTTAAGTCATAGTGTTACACTGTTACTCTAAGCTAAAGTGTTTCAAAAACTTTCTTACATTTCTTTTACAAAGGCACTGAAATAATACTAAGAGCTTTCCTAAACCAAGCATCAAATCTGGCCTATTCACAATTATAGTCTTAGCCTAGCCCACATTAAGGGGTCAATTAATTTTTGCTATATAAATTTAATTACTCATTTAATTAATTAGCTAAATAAGCACAACAATCTACCGCATTTTCAAGTTTTAATCACTCCAGTGCTGGATAAAGAAAGCACATATTACCAACACATAAAAAAAAACAAAATGAATGTGAGGGGTGCCTTGGTGGCTCAGTAGGTTAAAGCCTCTGCCTTCAGCTCAGGTCATGATCCCAGGGTCCTGGGATCAAGCCCTGCATCAGGCTCTCTGCTCAGTGGGGAGCCTGCTTCCCCCTCTCTCTCTCTGCCTGCCTTTCTGCCTACTTGTGATTTCTGTCAAATAAATAAATTAAATGTTAAAAAAAAAAATGAATGTGTGATTCTTGTCTTACTCGCTACTGAGCTAAAACAGCTGGAATACGATCAACAGTTAACTGCAAGTCTCTTTAGTTATCAGCTTAAATTCCAAGACCGATATTCTAGTATTTTAATAAAAAATCTTTGTAATGGAAATGGAAAACCATACATAATAATGTATTGGACAAGTTAAAAACTGCCAAATTCTTGATCTGCATCAAAACATCTTTTTAAGGTTTCTTTATTTTATCTAGGAGATTTGAACAAAAACAAGCAATGTGATGATACAAGGGATTACCGGAAATTGTGTTACATATGATACAGCCCTGTGGTTTTAAAAGTTCATATTTACATTCTTAAGAATATAAGGATGAAATGACAAAGCATCTGAAATCTATCTTAAAATCCTTAAGTAGGGCTCAGTTAAGCACCTACCTTCAGCTCAGCTCATGATCCCAGGGCTCTGGGATCGTGCCCCAAGTTGGGCTCTCCGCTGAGTGGGGAGTCTGCTTGTCCCTCTCCTCCCTACTCGCACTCTCTCTGGTTATTGGTTATTGCTGTCTCTCTTTCAAATAAATAAGTAAAATCTTTTAAAAAAATACATAAGCAAAGAAAGAATGAAAAGTATAAAAGAAGCAAGTATAGCAAAATCTGGATCATTGCTGAATCTGGAAGATGACTATATGAGGGATTATTATTCCATTCTATTTTTATGTGTATTAGAAAATTTTATTAGGAATTTTTAAAGAATGGTCACTAAGATAATGAAGATAAAAATAACATAATAACAAAAAGATAACTAGAAAATCTCAACATTTGAAAACTATTAAGATATGTCTCAATAATCCATGAGTCAAAAAAAAAATCATTTGAAACTTAAAAGCTTCTTGAACTGAATGAAAATGAAAATCTATCTTCGATGCAATAACAATGAATAGTCATAAAATTATGAAAACATCTCCACTTACAGCAGCATCAAAAAAATATGTAGGAATTAATCAAAAGTGAAGGATTTATACATGAAAACTACAAAAAAATTGCTGAAAAAATTAGAGAGAAAAATAAATGGAAATATATCTCATGTCCATGAATCAGAAGACTGAATATTGTTAAGATGTCAGTATTACCCAAAGTAATCTAGAGATTCAATGTAATCCCTGTCAAAATCTCAAGTGACATTTTTTGCAAAAACAGAAAAAACAATCTTGAAAAAGAACAGAGCTAAAAGACTCACAATTTCCTGATTTCAAAATTTACTAAAAAGTTCTGATAAAACAGTGTGTTGGGGCATGTGGGTGGCTCAGTCTGTTAAGGCTGACTCTTGATTTTGGCTTGGGTCATGATCTCAGGGAGATTGAGTCCCCTGTTGAGCTCTGTGCTAGGTGTGGAACTTGCTTAAGATTCTCTCTCTCCCTCTGTCTCTGGCCCTAGGCCCTGTCTCCTTTAAAAAAAAAAAAAAAAAAAAGGTGTAGTAGTGGCAATACAAACAGATATATAGGTAAATGCAGCAGAGAAGAGAACCCAGACAAAAACCCTTGCATATATGGTCAAATGACCTTTGACAGGAGTGGCGACACCATTCAATAGGGAAAGGAGTTTTTCAAGAAGTGATGATGGGGATACTGCATACCCACATGAAAAAAAGAATGAAGTGGGTGGGATCCTTACTTAAAACCATACGCAAAAATTAACTCAAAATGGATCAAAAAGTCAAAGCTAAAACACAAAACTATAAAACTCTTTTCATGACTTAGGATTGGATAATGATTCCTGGGATATGACATCAAAAGCATAGGCAACAAAAGAAAAACAAATTAGACATCATGAAAATTATAAAATTCCATGAATCAATAAACAATATCAACAAAGTAGAAGACAACCCACAGAATGAGAGAAAATATGTACAAATCTGATAAGAGACTAATATCCAGAATACACACAGAACTACTGAAACACAACAACAAAATTCAAAACTGGGTAAAGACTTCAACGGAAATTTCTCTGGGCCAATAAGCACAGAAACAATGCACATCACTAATCATTATGGAAATGCAAAGCAAATCTAAAAGCTACCAACCACCTCACACCTGTTAGGATGGTGACTATCAAAAACAGGGAAAATAACAAGTGCTGGCAAGAATGTGGAAAAACTGGAAACCTTATTCACTGCTGGTGGAATTTTAAAATGGCACAGTATGGCAGCTCCTCAAAAAGTTAGAAATAGAATTACCATATAATCCAGCAATGCCGTATCTGGGGATATACCTAAAAGAACTGAAATCAAGGTCTTGAAGAGGTATCTGTTCACTCATGTTCATAGCAGTATTAGTCACAACAGTTAAAAAACACAGAAGCAACATATGTGTACATCATCAAACAAATAAGCAAAATGTGGCATAAACATACATACAATGGAGTGTTATTCAGGCTTAAAAAGAAAATTCTAATATATGCTACAACATGGACAAAAACTGCCAACATTTTCCTAAGTGAAATAAGCCAGTCACACAAAAAACCAATACTGTGTGATATCACATATATTAGATACTCAGAATAGTCAAAATAATAGAGAAATAAGTAGATGGGTGGTTTCCAGGATTCGGGGAAGAGGGGCATAAAGAGTTACTGTTTAACAGGTATTGATTTTCAGTTTTACAAGATGTCAAGTGTTAAAGACAGACACTGGTGACACTTGCACCATATTATGAAGGTATTTATTAAATACCACTGAACAGTACAATGGTTAAGTTAATGTATTTTGTGTTACATGTATTTTATCATAATAAAAACAAAATTTAGAAAAAAGAAAAAATACCACATCAAAATTCATGGGATGCAGCTAATGCAGGGCACAGAGAGAAATTTAAAGCATAAATTATATTAGAGAAGCAAATTTTCAACTCAATCACTTTAGTTTCTACCTTAAGATCTACCAAAAGAGGCAAATTAACCTAAAGAAAGCAGGAAAAAAATAAAGTTAAAGCAGAAATCAATGAAACAGAAAAATACAGAATATCAATAAACCAAGAGCTACCAATTTGAAAAGACAAATAAAACTGATGAACTTCTAAACGAGACTATTAAGGAAAGAAAAATAAAGGGAAACAAGTTTCCAATATCAGAGATAAGAAAGGGAACATCATTAGAAAATCTAAAGACATAAAAGGATAATAAAGGAATACTACAAGCACATGAATGCCAATAAATTCAACAACCTAGGTGAAATGGACAAATTCTTTTAAAGACACAAATTAAAAATAATGTTCAATCAAGAAAAAATCAATAACCTGATTAGTCTTATACTTCATTAAAAAATTTAATTTGTACTCAAAACTCTTCCCTCAAAGAAAACTCAAGGCCAAGATAGTTTCACTGGAGAATTCTACAAAACATATAAAGAAGAAATAATACCAATTCTTCACAAACTGTTGTAGAAAACTGAAGATGAGGGAGCCCTTATGAGAAGAGCATACATACCCTGTCATCAAAACCAGACAAAAACATTATAAGAACACAAACTGAAATCCAGTGAGGTGAATACTATTAACCATTCCACTTTAAAGATGAAGACATTGAGGACTAAAGAGATTCAGGAACTTGTCCAAGACCACAGAACTAAAATTGGCAGGCAACCTGACTTCAGAACATAGGCTCTTAACTAGAACAATGAAACTGTCAAAATGAATTTTAGATACTCTTGCAAAAGTAAATAGTAAAGAGTGCTGCCCAATACTTACCTAGAGACTATGCTGGAACCATTATACAGATCACTAGCATATGACAATGTAGCCAAAGGTCGTACTGAATTGTATCGAGTAAACTTAGACAAGCATTCCTGAAATTCATCCAACTGGCTTGCAGTTCGACTATCATCTATACAAAGAAAACAAAATAAAATAAATGGAATTGCAATGTAAGTCAAAAAGCAGTATACACAGATTAGAAATTATATTCTAAATACAAACAATTCTTAAGTATTTTTTAAGATTTTATTTATTTGACAGAGAGAGAGATCACAAGTCAGCAGAGAAGCAGGCGGTGGGGGGGGAGGGGGGAGCAGGTCCCCTGCTGAAGCTTAACCCACTGAGCCACCCCAGGCGCCCCAATTCTTAAGTTTTTAGAAAACACTAGTATGCACATATTATTCAGCTGATCTTTCAGCTTTAATAATTTTTTAGTGGTTCATTGAAAGACACTGTCTCTCTCAACACTAATAAAAACATACTATAATTTATGTTTTAAGCAATAATTTCTTGGAAAAATAAAAAAGTACCTCTGATCAAGAGAAATTTAATCTTTTATTAAAATAAAAATTCTTTAAAATGGAGAAAGTGAAGATGGACAGGAGTACATACACTGAGCATATTTGTTATTTTAAAGGAACATGTTTACGGAGATACTTCTGCATGCCCACATTTATTTACTATCAAAACACAATTTATAACATAATTTAGATTACGAAAGCAAATGCTTTTTAAGTAAAAATAAAGTGAAATACTTTTTCACATTATACTTTGATATTTCTCAAATCCAATTCTGAAAAAGGAGTGGAAAACTGCAATATATCAATTATTCTCAAAAATAAACAAAATGGGGGCGCCTGGGTGGCTCAGTGGGTTGAGCCTCTGCCTTCGGAAAGAGGAAGCAGACTCCCTGATGAGCAGGAAGCCTAATGTGGTGCTCCCTCTCACAACCCTGAGATAACCTGAGCCAAAACCCAAGAGTTGGACACTTAACCAAATGAGCCACCCAGGTGCCCCATAATTTCCCATTCTTAAATGTCCTCTAAAATAAGTAGGCATAATGAAATTTAGATATAAGGATCATTATGTCTGGGGTACCTGATGGCTCCATTGGCCAAGCATCTGCCCTCGGCTCAGGTCATGGATCCTGGAATCCCGGGATCAAGCCCCATGTAAGGCTCCCCGTGTCAGACTCTTCGGGAAGTCTGCTTCTCCCTCTGCCCCCTACCCAGCTTGGCTCGTGCTCTTTCTCTCTCTCTCAAATAAATAATAAATAAAATCTTAAAAAAATAAGTCATTACATTTACAGAGTTAAGGTACCAAAGATAGAGAGTAAAGAATTTATTTAGTTCAACTGGAGATATTAGGCTATCTTGAAGATAACTATTGACATAAACTTATCTAACACTTACTACAATGAAAAACAATCGCTAGTCTCTGATACTAAGCTTGTCTCTAATTAATTTTACATTTTAAAGGTTTAAACACTAACAGCAAATTCATGAAATAACCTATATACCAAAGGTTCCAATTTTATAGTGTTTCCATTCTAAAAACAACAAAAAACAAACCCAATTAGCACACACTGTCATAATGTTACTTAAATAATGCTCCTGCTCCACAAAAATTATTCTCAGTAAATTCAACAAACTGGAGATACAACATGGGTTACTGCAGTAAAACAAATCAACTTTACTACAAAGTGGTTTGAATGTAATAACTAATTGAATCTTTTTACACATAATCCTATTAACTGAATATTTCATGTAATAGTGACTGCAAAGACACCTTAGATATTTGTTTACATATTAATTTAATGTAAATCTATTCTTTCATATTTTGACACCAATCCCTAAGGACAAAAAATTCACAAGCATTCAAGAATATATATTCTGCGGGGCGCCTGGGTGGCTCAGTGGGTTAAGCTGCTGCCTTCGGCTCAGGTCATGATCTCAGGGTCCTGAGATTGAGTCCCGCATCGGGCTCTCTGCTCAGCAGGGAGCCTGCTTTCTTCTCTCTCTGCCTGCCTCTCGTCTACTTGTGATCTCTCTCTGTCAAATAAATAAATAAAATCTTTTTTTTTTTTTTTTTTAAAAAGAATGTATATTCTGTTGAAGACCATACTCTTTTCCTGGGTAGCTAAACTTTCCTGGCCATGATACCTATTCATTAACACCTACTTCCAACAGAAGTTATAAAGAAAACACTAAAAATGGTTATTTTAGTATCTGAAAGTAGAGGGATTCGATTTTCATGGTTATGAAAAGGTAGGATTTTGTTTGGTTGGTAGATTTATGGTTAATAATCACACATATCTGCTAGCATATTATTTTTCCTATTCCAATGACAGATTAGTTTGTGAAAGTGTGTTCGGCATTTTTTTTTCTCTCTTCTAATGCTTTATAATTTACCTTCTCTTTCAATTACAACTAAGAGTTCAGAGCATTAACCTCTTAATCTTCACCTCTCATTTTCAGAGTTGAAAATTGAAAGTCAGAAGGAGGGGATGAATTCCATTTAAAAATATACAGAAGGAAAAACACTATGTACTCCATTAGGTGGAAGTTAAAATTTCCTCCTCACAGTTAAGGACACTAGGAGGACCTTCATATCCAGCAATACGGTAAATGTAGTCAATGTGAAAGTTCAGTAAGACAAATTTGAGACTCCTAAAAACTAAGGACAAATGTTTTAAGTATAATATAGCCCTGCCCACAAAAATGAAATCTAATCTTCCTCCTGATTTTAATTTATCCCACCTTCCAGTAATCTTACATCCCCAAAATAAATTGGTCTGTGACTACACCTTTACTCTGCCACAGCGTGCCTATGCTGTTAGTTACTTAAAAGTTATTCCCCCGGGAGCGCCTGGGTGGCTCAGTTGGTTGGACGACTGCCTTCGGCTCAGGTTATGATCCCGGAGACCCGGGATCGAGTCCCGCGTCGGGCTCCCAGCTCCACGGGGAGTCTGCTTCTCCCTCTGACCTTCTCCTCACTCATGCTCTCTCACTGCCTCTCTCTCAAATAAATAAATAAAATCTTTTAAAAAAATAAATAAATAAATAAAAAATAAAAAGTTATTCCCCAATCTCTCTTTCCTACCACGCTTTTTCTTTTAAATGTCTGCCATTTGCCTATGGATGTATTTCAAAATCGTACCAACAAATAACATCTAACAGGGTTAATATGAACCTTCTGCCAATCAGATTCTAAGTCTCAAACCATTTTCAATTTCACAGCTTTCTATTCCACTTTGCAGACTATTAGAGGCTCAATAAGGGGCTCAATTCCCAGGCAACACAATGAAAGTTTTCCATCTTATAAAAACTGTTAATCATTAATTTCATATACATTTATAAACAAAGCTTGGCTCCCTCACAGGAAAAATGGTATATAAACCTCCTTTTTCCTCCACCACCAATCCTGACGCAAATTTTTCCAAAGGTCCTAAGCAATGTGTAGATTTTATATTTTTTTCCTTCCAATTTTTATTTAAACTCTAGTCACTCAGCACACAGTGCAATACTGGTTTCAGGAGTATTCAGTGATTCATCACTTACATATGACACCTAGTGCTCATTGTAAGAATTGTGCTCCTTCATCGGGCTCTCTGCTCAGCCAGGAGCCTGCTTCCCCCTCTCTCTCTGCCTGCCTCTCTGGCTACTTGTGATCTCTGTCTGTCAAATAAATAAAATCTTTAAAAAAAAAAAAAAAGAAAGAAAGAAAGAAAGAATTATGTTCCCTAATACCCAGCACCCAACTAGCCCATCCCTCACTCACCTCCCTCCATCACCCCTCAGTTTATTTTCTATCTCTTATGCTTTGTTTTCTCTCTTTTTACCCCCATTCCCATATGTTCTTCTGTTTTGTTTCTTCAATTCCACATATGAGTGAAATCATTTGGTATTTGCCTTTCTCTGACTTATTTCACTTAGCATAATACACCCTAGCTCTGTCCACATCGTTGTGAATGGCAAGATTTCATTCTTTTTGATGGCTAATATTTTATAGTGAATATATACCACATCTTCTTTATCCATTCATAACTCAATGGATATCTGGGCTCTTTCCATAGTTTGGCTATTGTTAGTAATGCTGCTATAAACATCAGGATGCATGTATGCCCCTTTGAATCTGTATTTTTGTTATCCTTTGAGTAAATACCTAATAGTGCAATTGCTAGAACTAGTAGTTCTGTTTTTGACATTTTGAGAAACCTCCATACTGTTTTCCAGAGTGGCTACAACAGTTTGCATTCCTGCCAATGTGCAAGAGGGTTCCCCTTTCTCCGCATCCTTGCCAACACCCGTTGTTTCTTGCGTTCTTAATTTTAACAATGTATACATTTTAATATAAACATGCCTATTCAAGAAAAAACTAAGGACAAATTTTAACATCTAATAAAATATCACTCTTCTTTTTTCTTGGTGGTCTTCATTTTGAGCAGTGTATTATTATGACATGAGTTAACTGAGCACCTAACTTATACCAAGCATTATTTTGTAATTTATAGTATATGTGCTGCTGAAGCAAGCACTATTTTATATTTTATAGATATATTCATATCACCTATAAATCCTAAAAATCAAAACAGAACATGGGGTTGGTATTAATGTCCCTACTGCATTGGTGAGCAAAGACACTGAGAAAGTTACAGCTCAACGGGCAGAACTATAGGAATGCAATGAAAATATCCAATGCTATCATGTCCATGACATTGCGTAAGTTATTTCCTCTACTTTGAAGATGTTTCTAATTAACTTATTTAGTTAACGAATTCTAGCCTTGACTAAATATAACCCTCTGAAATGCCTACAGTGATCATTCCCTTACATTTCCCCATTTTCAACTTGGTGTGGATCTCTCATTCCCAGCTGTATTAGTGGATATTCTTCTCTATTCCCCTAATACACTTATATAATATAACATATAATATCACATACCTGTTGCTTCCCACCACTGAATTTATAATACTCCCTAACAAGGGAAATCGGTTCTTTCACCTTTTTATTCTTAGCAAAAAGGACAGTGCTTAGAACTTAATAAATCTTTAATATTTAATAATAAGAGGCATTGAATGGAACTTATTTTTCCTACCAACATATTCATGGTTGATTTTTTTTCTTAACTTGATATAGCTCACTTCACAAAGATTAAAATTCCCAAATAGAGGGAAAAAAACAAAAATAGCTATGGGAAAGCAATGTTCTTCAAGATCACTAAGAACCTCCACAACATTCTGGTAGAATACGTCAAAAATACACACTTTTGCTCTATAAATAGGATGTTATATAAATTCAGCATAAGAAGCTAGAAATGGATCTGACATAAGAATCTGATGTATTTTTAGAAGTCTGGAATATGTACCTGAAATACGAGACATCCTTGTAGAAAAGTAACATTGCTCTAAGTCTTCAAAATGAGCAGTGAGTCGTTTTCTTCTTGATGCTAATGTGCTGTTATACCAAGGCTGTTTCTTTGTCTAAAGTAGTAACAAGAAAAGACACTTGTAACTTAGGACAAATGATAGTCTTTTTCTGCACAGAATATCTAAATGATTGCATATTCAAAATATCAACATATTATATGTGCTGCCAAAGCAAGCACTCAAAATATCAACATATTAAAATAACTACAAATGGTAAATGTTCATAGTTCTTACCATATTTTTCAATTTTTATTTTAAAATGCAAATAGGCTAAGGGTTTGAAGGAGCTGGGGGCCAGCTGCAGCCCCTGAGCCCAAGGCTCCTGGGGAAGCCTGGTTGTAATGTAAGGGAAGGTGGAAATCTATCAACATACATCAGGTTATACGGAGGTGCACAGGTAGGGGAAGGACGGGATGGACCAAAGGCCAGAGGGAAGAGGCTTCTGGGGATAGTGAAATGCCTGAGGATGGGGCCCCATCAGGGAGAAGGAAGAAGCAGCCCAGTGGGCAAGTGCTGAGTCCTAGCTGGGCTAGGCCCCTGGTTGGTACAATATAGTTTGCTATAAAACTCTGATCTTTCAGCAAAATAAATAAATCAATGAAATATGCAAATAGGCTCTCAAGGCCAATTTTATAAGAATGAAATAAGAAGCTTCTTTCAATTCTCCAAATTAAATTCAGATAGAATCTGTTATAACTACCATGTTAAATTTTAGAATTTTGAGAATTTTAATGATGTTCACAAGAAGACTAATGACTTTGACATCATCCTTATATTGCAGCCCTGTATTCTGAATAACAGAAATAGTCCTTGATTGTCAGAATATATAAGTTAATACTATTATTATTAAATTAAGGGGCAATCATATGTAATACACAGGTATTGATCTAAAATATACATTAGAAAATCAGAATAACTAAATCCGATATATATAAAGCCAGCAAACCAGAAAAATACTGGCATAGAAATCTATAAAAAAAATCTATGATCCTCAATATTGACTACGCCATGTTAAATGAAAGGATAAGATAATTCTTTCCACAAACGGCTATTTTCTATTATGCTTGAGGCCCACAAACAGACACAGAGATGAGACACATGAGAGCTTGAGATGACACAAGTTCACCATAACTATACAACAACTGCAAACGTATCTAAGTAAGAAATATTAAGGCACTACCTTGAACAAAACACTCTAAAGTGAACCCCTCCTGAAACTAGATGGTAGGTAAAAATCTTATTTTAAAGCAGTGCTTGGATCACAAGAAATTAAGTAAGATAACTTCCAAAGATGTAACAGATACACAACCAAATAAGAAGCTGAACTCAGAGAAGTGATATCAAAGAAAATATAATGTTGCAGAGGAGGGGAAAGACAAAGAGGGCAATACTTACTTAGAGACAAATAACAAAAGAAAAAAACTAAAACTGAGAGAGACTGAAAAGAGAATTTGTGAACTGAAAAATAAATCTAAAGGAATTAACCAGAACTATTAGGATAAAAGATTAAAAGACAGAAAATTTGAAACAGAGGTTAAGAAGCATAAAAGTATAAGGTATAAGAATACGGGCACTTAGAGACCCAGAAAATTTTAATTTAACAGACTGAAGAAGAAATACTTGAAGAATTCATGTGGACAGTTTTTCAGAACTGAAAACAGACATAAATACAAGGAAATTATTCTTATCAAGTAGGATATTATAAGAGAAATCAATAATTAGACACAATAAAGCAAAACTGTGTTTCTATCCAAAAACAAAATGATTTCAAAATCAGAAAAAGGGGCACCTGGGTGGCTCATTCGGTTAAGCAAGCCCCTGACTCTTGATTTTGTTTTGGCTCAGGTCATGACCTTGGGGTCATGAGATGGAGCCCCCAGTCAGGCTCCCCACTTAATGGGAGGTCTGCCTGAGATGCTCGTTCTCCTCCTTCTGCCCCTCCCCCAATTCATGGACAATCTTGCTTTCTCCTTCTGTCTCTCTCTCATAAGTATATAATTTTTTTTTCCAAAGACCTCATTTATTTATTTAAGAGAAAGAGAGAAAGCGAGAGCACACTCCAGCACAAGCAGGGGGAGATCCGGAGGGAGAGAGAAAGGGAGAAGCAGACTCTCTGCATAGCAGGGAACCCAACAGGGAACTCAATTCCAGGCCCCTGGGATCATGACCTGAGCTGGAGGCAGATGCCTAACCAACTGAGCTACCCAGCACCCTTAAATAAATAAATCTTGAAAAAAAAAAAAAAAATCAAACAAACAAGAAAAGATAACTCATCTGACAGGGCCAACAATTAACAAAGAAAATACTGAAGTCCCATAAAAGAAGCTAAGGAAGTGAACCTTGGTTACCCTCAAAAAGTTGAAAGAAAATAATTCCAATCTAAAATTCAGATCCTGGGACACCTGGGTGGCCCAGTGGGTTAAGCCTCTGCCTTCAGTTCAGGTCATGATCTCAGGGTCCTGGGATGGGCTCTCTGCTCAGCAGGGAGCCTGCTTTCCCCCTCTCTCTCTGCCTGCTGCTCTGCCTATTTGTGATCTCTCTCTGTCAAATAAATAAATAAAATCTTTTTTAAAATAAATAGATAAATAAATAATAACATAAAATTCAAATCCTAACAAAACTATCTTGCAACAAAGTGAGCATTTTTTTCATGTGAATGAAAACAAAGACTATTGCCTATAAGCCATTTCTAAAGAAATGTGTGAAATTGTATGCTTGAAAAATTCAGTACACAAGCCAGAAGGCCTGAACATAAAAAGAAGAAAACCTGTAAACATTGAGCAATTTTAAATACCGTTTGTAACATTAATTATAATATCTAAATAACAGGGCTTAAGAACAAGTCAGAATAAATACACCAAAAAACGGCATATAAATCAGAAGAGTGAAGAAAGTTTCAATTCTGGAGCACTTAATGTTGTTTAGGAGGGTAATTAAGATATTAAATTTAATGAAAAATTGCTCAATATCACTGATCAGGGAATTGCTAATCAAAACCACAATGGAGATATCACCTCATACCTGTCAGAATGGCTAAAGTCAAAAAAAAAAAAAGAAAAGAAAAAGAAAAAGAAACAAACAAACAAACAAGTGTTGACAGGGATGTGGAGAAAAAGGACCCCTTGAATGTACACTGTTGATGGGAATGAAAACTGGTGAAGCCACTGTGGAAAACAGAATGGAGATTCCTCAGAAAATTAAAAGCAGAACTACCATATGATCCAGTAATTCCACTCCTGGGTATTTACCCAAACAATGTGAAAATACTAATTCAAAAAGATGCAAGCACTCTATGTTTATTGCAGCATTATTTACAATAGCTAAACTATGGAAGCAGCCCAAGTGTCCACTGATAGATGAACAGATAAAGAAGATGTGGTGTATGGGTGAGGGGGAGATATTACTCAGCCATGAAAAAGAACGAAATTTGCTATTTGCAACAAACATGGATGGATCTGGAGGGTATAACAGGGTTATACTTAGTAAACTAAGTCAGAAATAGGCAAGTATCATATCATTTCACTCACATGTAGAATTTAATAGAACAAAACAAATGAACAAAGAAAAAAAGAGACAAATCAAAAAACAGACTACAGAGAACAAACTGATGGCTAGTAGAGAGGAGGCAGGCAGGGAGATGTGTGAAACAGGTGAAGGGGATTAAGATTATACTTATCACAATGAGCACTGAGTAATATATAAAACTGTTGTATCATTATATTGCATATCTAAAACTAATATAGCATTGTATATCAACTAAAAAAATTAAATTTCTTAAAAAGATGATAGTAAGTTTAGATTCTGTTTAGGTGTTAAGTTTGGGTCAATTTCAAAGATAACTGTTGAAAGCATAGTAACAGAATAGGTAACATTTAAAACAGTAAAATGGTGGGAGAAGGGGGTAAAAATGTAAGAGAAAAACACAAAAAGTGAGACAAATGGCAAGCATTAAAGAGTAATAAATATAAATACTAATTAAATTAGTGATGGGAATTTTAAAACACAACTGTATGCTATCTGCCAACACTGAAAATATGAAGACACTAAAAATCTGGAAGTAATAACATGAAAAGTAATATACTAGGTAAATTTAATCAAAGGAGAAAAAAAAAGAAGAAAAGCATTAATGGAAATGGAAATAGCCCCTAGAAATGCAAAATTTTCAACTTAATAATTGTATAACCAGTACACACATAACAGCACAGCATCAAAAATATATAAAGTAAAAATTCCTAAAGAAATTGACCAAACCAACAACATAGCAGATTAACCTCATCAACTCAACTTAGAAAATGATATGACCTAATTTAAAAGCTTTTCCCAGAATTTTTACCTACAGAAATAATACTGGCATATACTCTTTATTTCTTTTTATTAACATACAATGTATTATTTGTTTCAGGGCTTCAGTTATGTGATTCATCAGTGTTACACAATTCACAGCACTCACCATAGCACATACCCTCCCCCACATCCATCACCCACCCATTCCTCCTACTCCTCTCCCCTCCAGCAACCCTCAGTTTGTTTCCTAAGACTAAGAGTCTCTTATGGTTTGTCTCCCTCTCTGGTTTCTTCTTGTTTTATTTTTCCCTCTCTTCCCCTATGATCCTCTGTCTTGTTTCTCAAATTCCTCATATCATAGTGAGATCATACGATAATTGTCTTTCTGATTGCCTTATTTCGCTTAACATAATACCCTCTAGTTCTATCCACATCGTTGCAAATGGCAAGATTTCATGGGTTTTTTGGTGGCTGCATAATATTCCATTGTGTATATATACAACTTTTTTATCCATTCATCTGTTGATGAACATCTAGGCTCTTTCCATAGTTTGGCTATTGTGGACACTGCTGCTATAAACACTGGGGTGCATGTGGCATATAATCTTTAAACAATACTTTGAATCATTTCTTATAATAAATTTCTATCTATATAATGATCACCTCACATTTTTAGCTTTCATCTTATGCATACATTGCCAAATGTTCTTCCTGGAAGACTACCAACTCTCCTCCCTTCCCCTTCCCTCTCCCAGACTCATCATGCACAACCACACACAACAAAGGGTATTTCCAATTTTGCAAATTCCTAAGCCATATCTATTAGATGACTCCTTTGGAACCTTATTATTACTTCATATCTTGCTTTTTATTATTTGGGAAGGTATTATTTCATATGTGACCTGGCCACTTGAATTTTCTTTTTTTTTTAATTTTCACTTTTTTTTTAACAATTTTATTTTCTTTTCCATTTTTCTACCCTTGGATCTTTCATCAAAAGGACTACATGAGGGGCGCCTGGGTGGCTCAGTCGTTAAGCGTCTGCCTTCGGCTCAGGTCATGATCCCAGAGTTCTGGCATTTGGCCCAAATCGGGCTCCCTGTTCAGCAGAAAGCCTGCTTCTCACTCTCCCATACCCCCTGCTTGTATCCCCTCTCTAGCTGTCTCTCTCTCTCTAATAAATAAATAAAATCTTTTTTTAAAAAAAAGATGAAACGGATATAAAAAGCTTTCATTATTTTGAAGCAATGAAATCAATTATCCGTCATACTTAAAATACCTTTCCTAGTCTTTTAAAATGTTGCTCATTGTTAAAATTCTGTTTATGTAAGATACAGGCTTCTTTCTTAATGTTACAGGCCTATCATTATTTATATGATTATTTAGCTGATTTAGACTCTCACAGTAAGTGGTTTTTCCACAAATGGTTTCCTGGCTATCACAACACCATTTACTTAATCCCCACTTTCCCCACTGATCTGCATAACCACCTTTCCCACAGGCTAATAAATCCTTCAATAACTTTCAGTTCGATTTTAAATTTTATTGTGCTCCTTTTGTTATAGCAGTCTTAGAATGCATTTTAATATTTTATTGGGTAAATGCCCTTGTGATCACTACACCTCTGAATCATTCATCCTACTAATGAACTTTAAAGCCAGTTGGTCACACTCCCTGCACTCTTAAAACATACTGAGTTTTTTTATGGAATCACATTAAATAGTTATGGCAACTGTTATGGCAACTGATATATCCAAATTGTTCTATAACTGCTTTAATCTCAACATTTTTAATTTTCCTTGAAAATTATATATTTCATTAAGATTCATTTTTAATATTATGCATAAGAACTGTCTAAATTATTTTAATCTACTACATATTATAAGTCAATTTCAATTAAATATTGAAATATTTTATATGAGCTCTTTTTTTATTTGTCCCCCTAAACTCACTATCTTAAGATTTTCCCAGCTTCAGGATACCTATGTGGCTCAGTCAGTTAAGTATCCACTCTTGGTTTTGGCGAGGGTTATGATCTCAAGATTGTAAGACTGAGCCCCACATCAGCTCCACACTCAGCGTGGATCTGCCTGGGATTCTCTCTCCCTTTCCCTCCTGCCCCTTCTGCTTGTTCATTCTATCCTCCCCACCCCTGCTTTCTAAAATAAATGGGTAAATCTTTTAAATATATATACATATATATATATATATGTATATATATATATATATATATATATATCTTTGATGCAAAGAATTAAGTGAGACAAGTACTGATTCAACCAAGTTTAACTGACTTCACTCAAAAACACACTCAAGGGACGCCTGGGTGGCTCAGTTGGTTAAGCGGCTGCCTTCGGCTCAGGTCATGATCCCAGCGTCCTGGGATCGAGTCCCACATCGGGCTCCTTGCTCGGCAGAGAGCCTGCTTCTCCCTCTGCCTCTGCCTGCCACTCTGTCTGCCTATGCTTGCTCGCTCTCTCTCTTCCTCTCTCTCTGACAAATAAATAAATTTTTAAAAAATTAAAAAAAAAAAAACACACTCAACACAAAGTCTTCATAATGGCCTAAGAAAGTCATGCACCAAATGGCCTCTGTTAAGTTTTACCTCATTTCTACTTTTCTCCACCTTGATTACTTATCCCCAGCCACTACAGACTTCTAAACTATGTCAGGCATGCTCCTACCTTCTCTTGTTTTAAAGAAAATACACATTAAAATATTTAGAGGTAAAGAATCATTATGTCTGTACCTAATTCAAACAATCCAAAGAAGAAAATTTGTATGTACATAAGCAAAAGAGAGAATGAGAATGAACAAGCAAATGTGATCAAATGATAACTTCTGGACAATCTAGATAAAGGATATAAAGGAATTCCTTTTGCCATTTTGGTTACTTTTCTCTAAGTCTGAAATTCTTTCAATGTAAAAAGTAAAAAAAAAAAAAAAAAAAAGTCCAGCCTCAAAATTAGATTTGACAAATATCAGCATCCCCAAGTTAAAGATGGAGAAAGTGTCAAAACAATCAATTAATTAGAAAACAGGTGAAGCTGAAGTCTATTTTCTCAAATCTGTAGTTTACTTCCCACAGAAAAGCTTAACATTTCAACATAATGATGAGTATTTCATCAACAGACTATAAAGATCCCTGAGAAAAACAATGTGTTGATTATTCATAATCTCATCTTACTGTATTTCCTTCCTTACAAAGGTCTGATGTTACTGGTATTTAAAAAATAAAATTTTGGGGGGACGCCTAGGTGGCTCAGTTGGTTAAGCGGCTGCCTTCGGCTCGGGTCATGATCCCAGTGTCCTGGGATCGAGTCCCACATAGGGCTCCTTGCTTGGCGGGGAGCCTGCTTCTCCCTCTGCCTCTGCCTGTCACTCTGTCTGCCTGTGTGCGCTCTCTCTCTGACAAATAAATAAATAAATCTTTAAAAATAAATAAATAAATAAATTTTTTTTGGCTCATCATTGATGAGCACAGAAATAGTTTATGCATCAGAAAAATCTAAGTCTAATCAATGCCACAGCACTCAAATCAGTTATGTTTGTCACATTCTAGTAAACTAACCTACAATTTTTAAACTCAGGTGATTATATTCATTGTACCACGAAAATACACTGCTAAATATATCATTTACCTGAGAACTGCCACTGAAACCAGGAGGCTGGCTGTATTCTGTGGAATCAATAATACTACTGCAAAATGAAGAGAGAAAAATATGATATCAGTGTTTACATTACTCCAGCAACAGAAAAGGTAAACCTAAAAAATATAACATATCTAAATCCAGTATTTCTAATTTCTAAGCAAAGAGAATATTTATTGCCAATAATTAGATATCAAATAAATGTATAACCCATAAACAAAAAAATCAGCAAATATTTAAGCAATTTACAAACCCTTCACACCACCACCTTAAACAAACAGACCATGAAAGAGTATCAATAGGGAACAATGACAAAATAGGTGTTACAGAAATGTATCTGCTCTCATTTCATTTTCATATATGAACACTATTTAAGAAAAAAAGGACTTAAGAGTTATTAGGAAAAGAGCACAAGCAAGCAATCAAAGTTCAGTTAAGAAGAGATCCTGTTATGCCACTTAAGAGCTATATGTCCCCAAACACTTGCTTTCTAAGCACTCCATTTCCTCATCTTCAAAGTGAGATGAATGGGGACTATCTCTAGATTATCTCCAGGTCCAAAATGTTATGATAATCATCTCACATGAAGGAAAATTATCAAAGGAATGGAATAAATGGTAAAATATCAATAATCTTTTTTTTTTTTTTCCCACAAACCCAAACCTATACACTAGTTTTCTCTTCCTGATCAAAAACATAATCTGCGGGGCGGCTGGGTGGCTCAGTGGGTTAAAGCCTCTGCCTTCAGCTCAGGTCATGATCCCAGGATCCCAGGATTGAGCCTCACATCGGGCTGTCTGCTCAGCATGGAGCCTGATTCCTCCTCTCTCTGCCTGCCTCTCTGCCTACTTGTGATCTCTGTCAAATAAATTAATAAAATCTTTTTTAAAAAATCTGCTTTGTGCATTGATTCTTTTTATTTGGTTGTAACTTCTGTGCATTTTCCTACCTAAGCCTAGAAAAATCTCTGAAACTATCTTTTTCTTCCTATTAGTTCTATCTTCACCACTTCTATATTCTTCTCATCTTTAAATAAGTAAGCCTGTGAAGAGCATTAACACCTGAAAATGGCAAAACATGTATCAACCATGATTAACGTTATTTACTTTTTTAAATTCTCCTTTCATATTACCACTATAAAAAACTATTTATATTGTCTACCCTAATGAAATTTAGACAAGTGAAGGTATTGATTAAGACAGCTGTCTATACACAAAATCATTCTTTACTTTAGTAATCAAATAACCTCAAAACTCAAAACTTATAACATGAGAGGCTTTCTTAAGGGTACACAGAGTGGGTCTGAATTTTACCCCTGAGCAACTAAATGACTCTGGGCAAGTGATTAATCTTATTTGGCCTCAGTTTCTCCATCTATTAAATAAGGAAGAGACTTCAGAGAGGTGTGAAATTTAAATAAGTATGTTCCTAGTGGAACTCCAAAAAAGATGGTAAACATTCAATAAACTTAACTCTCTATTAATATAAAATTAGTCAATAACATACAACCTCACATTTAAGTACAAAAAATCAGATGGAACTGTTCTCACAATAGTCTTGAAAAAGAAAAATGCAACACTTTTTTGTTCCGAGATTTTATTTATTTATTTGACAGAGAGAGAGAGACATAGCGAAAGAGGGAACACAAAGCAGGGGGAGTGGGAAAGGGAGAAGCAGACTTTTTTGGCTCAGTTGGTTAAGCGGCTGCCTTTGGCTCAGGTCATGATCCCAGCGTCCTGGGATCGAGTCCCGCATCGGGCTCCCTGCTCGGCAGGAAGCCTGCTTCTCCCTCTGCCTCTGCCTGCCACTCTGTCTGTCTGTGCTCGCTCTCTCTCTCTGACAAATAAATAAATAAAATATTCAAAATAACATAAGTAGAAGAAAATATAAAAAGCACTGACGGTCTAGGTCCTCTTGATTATGGCGCTACACCACTTCTTAACTCTAAGTCAGCCACAGTCACCAGATGGTAATGACAACAATGGCAAAAGCTCTATTATGTACTAGGCACTGCCGTCTTAACTCTAAGGTAGATACTATTATCATTCCCATTTCTCAAATCAGGCATAGAGAGATTATGTATTTAGCCCAAGGTAACAAAGTTAGCAAACAGCTGAGTTAGGATTCAAACTCATGCAGTTAGGCTCCAGAACCACCATACTCTATCTGTATTCCTTGGGTACATGATGTTCTCTAACTGAAGAGGGGGAAAACCCTGGATTTGTTCACCCCAACTCTCAGACATAACGTAAGGAGAAAAGTGAAAGGATAGCAACCTATGAATATGAAAGAGAGACAATTATTTAAAATAAATATCATCAAAGAGAAACAGTTATTTAAAATAAATGTCATTACAAAACTTTAATAAAAACACAAAAAACGGCAAAGTCAAGAAAAAAATTTCAGGGTATTGACTAAAGCTGATTTAGGAATAATATACTTAAATCAAGACAGGGAAAATGAGTTGACAAAAAAAAAAAGAAATCCCAATGTTTTCACTGGGAAAATGAGAAGCTTAGCTAAAAACATAAATGAAAACTATGCAGCATTAACCCAAAATACAAGGGAAATTCACAGCTGTGCAAATAAATGCCACACAACTACTCTCACTCAAACATTTGCTTCCAAAAGCAAAGGTCTATCATAATTAAAGGGCAGACTAGTAAGCCAATTTCACATATATGCTATATCCATAATGAACAGGTAGTATAGAGAAAATAGTGGCTCATTCTTGGTAAAAAATATTAGATGACTACCTTTTGATTGGGCTTTTATTTGAAAAAGATGGTTCACATTTAAATTACTGACAGATACATTAGCTAATTAAATTATAGAGAATTTTTTATTCTGTGAGCAAACTATACTATATTAAGATTGTTTAAGGCTCAACATTAGGGGCACCTGGGTGGCTCAGTCGGTTAACCCTGAGCTTAATTCGAAACTTTGGCTCAGGTCCTGATCCCATGGAGCCCAGCATCAGGCTCCCTGCTCAGCAGGGAGTCTGTTTTTCCCCTCTCCCTTTGCCCCCCTCCACCTTGTGCTCTCTCTCTTTCAAATAAATAAAATCTTTAAAAAATCGTTTAAGGCTAAACATTAAAAAAATAAATTAGGGTTTTAAATAAATAAGGAAATTGAATGGACAAAAAAACCGCTATGCACACATGAGATCAGACTAACCATTGTCATTCATTTGTTCTTTCGTTAGTATAAACTTAGGATAGAGAAGAATAAGCCTCTACATTTAATCAACTATATGGGGCTAGAGCCAAAACCTGTTCCCTTGCAGTATTATACATAAAATTATTAAATCAGTTATGCAAAACAAAGCATGCTAAGCAACATGTTAACCTGAAAATAATTTGAATTATAAATTTTAATGATTAATTAAAATCAAATATGATTTTAATTTCTAAAAACAATAAAGTATGTTACTATTCTATTTCCTTTCTACCATGGCAGTAGTCGATAATATTATAAGAACCAAATCACTTTTCTCATAATGTTTTCTGTTATTTAACAAAGGTTTTTCTCTGCTACAGAGTGATCACATCATTTCTTTTATGTAAGAACTGAAGTATTACATTCCAAATTAATGGTAAATCTCATTTACTAAACAACCAAAACTCTCGTGGGCCCCACTTCTGCAGACACCTCAAGAGACACTAGAAATCAGTCTTCATGTTTGTTTTTCCTTTCTGATTTTACCAAACCCTTTAACATTTGATACAACTATTCAAACAAATTGTCCAGTATCAATGTGACTCATCTGTCTACTAACAGCAGCAGCAGCTAACATCTATGGAGTGCTTACTATGTGCCAGGCATTATTCTCATTTCTTAAAAAAAATATGTATTATCACATTTAATCAGTGAAGACAGGTATTATCCTTATTTTACAAATGAGAAAACTGAGGTATATAAAAGTTAATAAACTTGCCTAAGATCAAAATGCTGATAAGTTGTAGAGTTGAAATTTGAACCCAGGCCATGTAATTCCAGAATTTTTAAAGAAGACTACCAAAATGACATACATTTTCTCTTTTCAAATATCACTGCCCTCCCACTTTTGAACCAAAAGTTTCTCTCTTCTTTCCAATGTTTTATTTTCAACTCTGTGATGACTTCCAAAACTCTTTCACTTCCCAAGGCTTAATGAGTTCCAAAGTAAGGATGCCTCCATTAAAATACTGGTTATGCCACTAATCGTGTGATACTGGGCAAACTGCTTCATCTCTAGAATACAAGTCCCTCATATGTACAATGAAGAGGATTAAAAAACCGTACTGCACAGCATTTTTCTGAGGGTTATATGAGACAGCACGTGTAAATTACAAAACCATATCTCATACATAGATATCACTATGATAGTTACAACTTTTATAAATAAATACAGTTCTCTAAGACAGTAATAACTTCTTGATTTTGATGCAAAATCTAATTGAAAATTACCAGGAAATCTTTTCTAATACACTCTCAGACTCTTTACAAAGAGACAGTACAATTACTCATCTTCGTATTTAAAAGAACTTCATCATGATATTTTACAACAAACTTAGTGAAAATAAACACTGCTGACTCCAAAGGCCTTTTTAGCAATACATAGTTCGGGGCTTTTAAAAATATTGGGCTCAAAATGATTACATAAAACTTCAATTCCTAAAATCTAAAACTCTAAAAATCACATACATCTGTGACTTATTTGAAAGTAAAACTTGCCCTGCACAGATCTGTTATCATTTCACTATGAACATTCATGTTTCAATGCTAAAATATTAATATGCCTGATTATGTGGAACGGTCTCTTATTCGTCCATCAGTAACATATAATTATGGAGCAGCGGGTGAAAGACAGAGAGAACACTAAATACTCAAACAATTCTGACTCCAAAGGTTTCAAAAAATGTTATAGGAATCTATATATCTTACAGCTTGGATTTACTTGAGAAATGCAACTTCAGTAGTAAAAATACTGGGTTCCAGATTACATATCTATGGCCTCTAGGAAAAAGAAGAAATTCAGTTTGTTTTTCAAAAAACAGATGTTACTATAGTATTTCAGAACTCCAGAAAAATGCTCCCCAATACCCTTATTAGTTGTCCTTTTTTAATTTTACATGGTTAGGAAGGGTTGTAGTTACACAGTTCATAGGGGGACTATATGAACCTAATATTTATACTGCCTTTTAAAATGTCCATAACTCCATATTATTCCTAAAGTTGAAAAAGAAAAGCAAAAGGGCAACCTATTTTAAAGTTTTCTTTTTAACAACAGTTTCCTTACTGCTGGCAGATATAAAAACCAAGTATGACGAAAAATGTCTGAAAGATAGAATAGGTCTAAATCTATTGCTTTGCTGCCTCTGGAATTCTCCTTGTTAGAATTAAACACACACACACACACACACACACACACACAAAAGATTAAGCTCTAAAGAATAAGAGTAATGAGACTGATCTGCCTCCAAAACTAGTGAAAGTCCCAGTTTGTTAGGCTAAGTGCTATGTTTAACCACTTTATATTCTACTATCACTTTCTACTAGGGGGAAATAGTTCACAATTTAGTTATAATTCACAGAGGAGAAAATTTTAATTATCAAATGATACAGATAACACAAATGTTAGTGTTACAAAATCCCAGTTATCTGAAATAACCTTAGAAAAGGCTTTTAAGGCAAAGAAAGCAGGAAAAGGCATTCCAAAACCTTAAGATTCAAAGGTAGAGGATCTGAAGAACAGGGCAAATATGCTAGGACTTGCGTAAGTGAAAGACAATAAACAGCAGAAATGAAAAATGGCACTAGCACTTAAAATTTTATGCTTTATTCAGTTACCCTTATATCTAAAACAGGGTTACCAGGTATTCTGACAGTCTTCCCAACCTCCACCATCCCAGACCTCCCACAATCAAGGTATACCTAAAATAATCAAAGAGGTGAAAAGTTTCCTCTATGACTAACCTGACAAGACAAAAAGAGGATCTAATCACAGTCTATCGATGAAATCAACAAGGAATGGTTGGTATATACCAATACTCAGCTTCCCACCCAAAGTTTTATTTTAACTTCCCTGACTCTCTCAAGTCCAGAAATTTGATTTCAGGTATTTTGTTTTGTTTTGTTTTCAGGTGTTTTTAAGACATTATAGAAAAATACGTAACTTCACATAGTTGAGAGTAAAACAGAAATCTTTATCTTATCCTCTCCAAAAGGTGAAATAAGCTAAAGATATAAAACATTAGTATTAAATATTTGAGCTTTCTTTAATGAAAAGAATCGTATCTGATTTAAAGGTTTTTTTTTTTTTTAAGATTTTATTTATTTATTTGACAGGCAGAGATCTCAAGTAGGCAGAGAGACAGGCAGAGAGAGAGGAGGAAGCAGGCTCCCCGCTGAGCAGAGAGCCCGATGCAGGGCTCGATCCCAGAACCCTGGGATCATGACCTGAGCCAAAGGCAGAGGCTTTAACCCACTGAGCCACCCAGGAGCCCCATGATTTAAAGGTTTATTTAGACACATCTCAGTAATACAGACATATTCACTACCTACTAAACCAATGTTTACATATTTTTAAAGTATGATCCCCCAAACTTGCATTTAAATCTCTGGGATCCACCACCGACCTAATGATGAGATTTGGAGGTAGGATTCAAAAATCTTCGTTACAAACAAGAGTCTTAGTTAAAACTTATACACACTGGAATTTGGCCTGTTCACACCTTAGATTTCAGAACTGAAATATACTGTTATCACCATTAAGTGATGACAAATTATACTTTATAACAAGAATTCAAAGGTGCTTTTAAAAAAATCCTGAAATGCCTACAAATCAAATATAAATACCACAGCTTCAGAGTTAAAAGCTTTTTGATTATTTTAATTTTTGGAATCAAAGCCTTATTCACATATTCTAAGCAGAAAAATTCATTTGCCAGCATAACATATTTTTCATCCTAAAGCTATGTAACCATGAGAGTAGGGTTCTAGGGGCTATCTTATTCACAACTGTATATCCAGTCCCTATAAGAAGGGACTGTTAAACATGTCTTATATGCCCTCCAAAGCTGACTGAGTGACTAAAGAATAAACTCTTCAGACCTTCTTTTTTTTTTTTTTTTAGGTTTTATTTATTTATTTGACAAACAGAGATCAGAAGCAGGCAGAGAGGCAGGCAGAGAGAGAGGGGGAAACAGGCCCCCTGCTGAGATCATGACCTGAGCAGAAGGCAGAGGCTTAACCTACTGAGCCACCAGGCACCCACTCTTCAGACATTCTAAATAAAGAAACTGCACAGTTTCAGAAAAGGTTTTCATAACTTGCTAATTCTCTACTACCTATCAATTTAATGAGAAACTGCAGTTGTGGCTCAGTCTGTTAAGCATCTGCGTTTAGCTTGGTTCGTGATCCCAGAGTCCTGGGATCAAGCCCCACATCAGGCTTCTTACTCAGTAGAGAGACTGCTTCTCCCTCTGCCACTCCCCCGCTTATGAGCTAGGTGTCTCTCTCTCTCTCTCTCTCTCAGAAAAATAAATGAATAAAATCTTGGGGGAAAAAAAAAGAAAGAAATTGCAGGTGTATGAAGAGTACCTGCTATATTAATTGACAAGGAAGTTTTTCTGCATTTTGTTTCTTTTTGTTTTAGCTCAAGTTGAAAATTCTGTAAGATTCTTCAATGTCCTCCATCTCCTATGACTTTAATTTCAACTCCTTTGCACAATACAGCACCTGGATGAGGTAAGTAACTCCTCAGTACTCCCAACAATTAAACAATCAACTACTGGTTTTACTATGGCTCCCACACCATATATAAACATCACTAAAACACAGCAACACATCATTTATGTTCAAAAGTCCTTGACGCAAGTATAGCAGAGATTTGTTAAGATTCACCTTATCTGGGGCGCCTGGGTAGCTCAGTGGGTTAAGCCTCTGCCTTCAGCTCAAGGCATGATCTCCTGGGATCGAGCCCCACATAGGGCTTTCTGCTCAGTGGGGAGCCTGCTTCCCCCCCTCTCTCTGCCTGCCTTGCTGCCTACTTGTGATGTCTCTCTCTCTCCCTCTCAAATAAATAAATAAAATCTTTAAAAAAAGAAAAAAAGATCCACCTAATCTTAGAGATATGGAACAAAGTGTCAGCCTGTGTGTGGAGAATTTCCTGTATTGTTACAATTTCCCTCTTGAATAAAGGAATAAAGACTAAATAAAAGCTCTTTAGGTTTATGTAGGAACATTTGTTTAAAATATAAAATTATAGACATACTTGTAAGGATTAGAGTTAGACTTGACCATAAAAACATTTCAATTCCTGGGGTGACTAGGTGGCTCAGTTGATTAAGCATCTGGGTCATGGGATCAAGCCCTGAGTTGAGCTCAGTGCTCAGGACAGAGTCTGCTTAAGCTTCTATCTTTCCCTTGGCCCCTCCCCCCACTGGTGAGCTTTCTCAATAAATAAATAAAATCTTTTTAAAATTTTCAATTCCTGGGGCACCTGGGTGGCTCAGTTGTTAAGCCTCTGCCTTCAGCTCAGGTCATGATCCCAAGATTCTGGGATCAAGCCCTGAATCAGGCTCCCTGCTCTACCGGAAACCTGCTTCTCCCTCTCCCACTCCCCCTGCTTGTGTTCCCTCTCTCGCTGTCACTCTGTCAAATAAATAAAATCTTTAAAAAAAAAAAAAGAAAGAAAGAAAGAACATTTCGATTCCTATATTTTAAAAAAAGTTATCTCCCCAAGTAAAATAAAGCAATTGAATTAATAATAAATGCCAAAAATAAATACCAAGAACATAAGCATTAATATCTGAAGAAAGATCCATTAACACCAGGTCATAATCCAGCCAAAGACATAATATACAAGAATTAGGAACGGGGCAGGGGGAGCACCTGAGTGGCACAGTCAGTTAAGCATTTGACTCTTGGTTTTGTTTGAGGTCCTGATTTCAGGCCATCCAAAACTACCACACACCACCACACATTTTTTTTTTCTTTTTATGACTGTAGGTAAATATAATTGCATAAGTAAACATAATCATTCACTGACACAGTTGAGCTAAAGAAGAATTTCGTAATCTAGTCCACACCCATTATGAAATATCAAATTCCTTGAATTTCATTAGTTTACTCAGTCAAATTATAAAATACACAAATTCACAAAGTATTAACTCATAACCCTATGTATATATTCTTAATAATAAATAATTCTAACATTGATAAAGTGACCCTTTGCTTTTCCTTCCTATTATGACATTTTGATTCAACTGGACCTTTGTCAACAGAAACACAAATTAAAAGTAAGTCTCAAAAACATCTGTTAAAAGTAGTTAAATAAAAGCAAAAGTGTCTTCCATAAAGTCTTACCTCCTTTTTATTTATAAACCTCCCTCTTCTACACTACAGACAATCTTAACAATTCAAATTTTAAACTTATAAGTATGTCTTTCAAAAAAATGAATTAAATTCATGATCAACATAAAGTTTCTTATGGGGAATGCCTGTGTGGCTCAGTCAGTTAAGCATCTGCCTTCAGCTCAGGTCATATCCCAGGGTCCTGGGATCTAGTCCCACACCAGGCTCCGGGCTCAGTGGGGACCCTGCTTCACTCTGCCTGCTGCTCCTCCTGCTTGTGCCTGTGTGTGCTCTAACAAATAAATAAATAAAATCTTAAAAAAAAAAAAAAAAAAAGGGAATTCTCTTATGGGTAAAACAATTTTAAGGATTGGAGAGTCTAGGTCAGAAAATTTTATTTACTATATTTCCATTGTATTTATTTGTTATTTTATCATAGGAAGACAAAAGTTATTCTGCAAATTTAACTCCAGTAACTATCTGGATCACATTAAAGCATATCTACTTTAAGCAGATAGAGAAGTTTGAACTAATACATGATCTCCAAACTAAGTTATTTGAAGTTCTGAAAAAAGAGGTGAGAGACTAAAAATTGACGATTCTGAAATACTTGCTTAAAGACAAAGAATTTTAAAACAATCATTTCTAAGATAGAAAAATCATCAGTGAGAAGCATTTAAAAATTTACAAGCATAATTACTGATCATGGCTTTAAAGAAGAATTAAAATCTAAATTTTAGATATTAGATTTTTTGGTCCAAGAATGTTTTGACCTAAAAATCATCACTATCTTTATTAAGAAGAAATCTGAACAAAAATGTTTCATTTTAATAGTTAAAGTTAAAAATTAATATCCTCTGTGCATATTAATAATATATTAATATTATATATTAATAATCCTCTGAAAGAGTATATTAAGATAGATATGCTGATAGCTGTACTACCAGATAAAAGGACCAATCCCATTTGGCAAGAGGTAAAAAAGACCTGCTTGCCTACTATTCTCTAACTCACTCATAATTTGACACATACAGTTATGCAACAGCAAAGTACAAACTACAGCTCACTATGAATTGTGGAGACTTCCTCCCTCATAATCTAAAGCAGAATGAAAAAGGCCCTGAAAACAGCAATCTTCAGCTTAACTTAATTCTGATAAGAGAAATCTGTAATGGATGAAGGATTCAAAGTGTTAAAAAAAAAAAATTCATGGGGCACCTGGGTGGCTCACTGGGTTAAAGCCTCTGCCTTCAGTTCAGGTCATGATCCCAGGGTCCTGGGATCGAGCCCTGCATCGGGCTCGCTGCTCCTTCCTCTTATACAGAGAGCCTGCTTCTTCCTCTCTCTGCCTGCCTCCCTGCCTACTTGTGATCTCTCTCTCTCTGTCAAATAAATAAATAAAACCTTAAAAAAAAAAATTTTCAACTGATTTTATGAAGGAAAAATCACACACCAACTCCATCCCCCTCAACCACACTCCAATGAAGCCTGGCTGACAGCTTTTGTTCTGTTGTTTTTTAAAGACTGCATTAGTTTAATTATTAAATATACTAAAGGTCATGCTTCAGTCAAAATCTCACAAACTAATAAAAATTAAATAAAATTCAAGGTTATATATACTTCTAATCAAAAACATATCTTAGGGTGCCTGGTTGG
Organism: Mellivora capensis; assembly: GCA_004024625.1. Lineage (NCBI taxonomy): Eukaryota > Metazoa > Chordata > Mammalia > Carnivora > Mustelidae > Mellivora > Mellivora capensis. Next base: position 73,856 of record PISX010004585.1, read on the forward strand.
CTCAGTGGGTTAAAGCCTCTGCCTTCGACAGGGGTCATGATCCCGGAGTCCTGGGATCGAGCTCCACGCCGGGCTCTCTGCTCAGCGGGGAGCCCGCTTCCCCTTCTCTCTCTGCCTGCCTCTCTGCCTACTTGTGATCTCTGTCAAATAAATAAATAAAATCTTTTAAAAAAAAAACATATTTTAAGTCCTAATCTGTATCAATACTCATATAAAAATAAAGGAGTATAAAAAAAACTAAATACTCACAGAATTACAGTACTCTATGGGAAATGCACAAAACTAGTACACACAAACAGAAGCAGGAACAAAATAAATACATTTTGTTTTAAGTGTTTAATTCTATCGCCTCCTTCCTTTCTCCCATTCAGTCTTTAGGGAAATGGGATATCAGAAAAGAGTTTACCCTTGGTTGGATTCTTGGGTGGTGTGGGGAGGGGAGGGTCACTTTGGGAAGGGGGAACTATATAAGAGATGAATCCAGAAATTTCTAGGCAAAAGGAACAAGGTATAAGTAAAGGTATTTTAATATCCTGTTTCAGGAGTTAAATTTAATTCCAAAGCACAAAAAAAGATACGGAAGGCCATGCAAAAGAGCTGAATCTAAACCAACTTACATGCAGTGGAAAGCCACTGAAGGATTTTAAGCAGGAAAGAAACATGATCAGATTTCTGGCAATACACTGCAAGAGAATAGTTAAAAGGCCATTGCTAGACTCCATGTGATACGGAGGGTCTAAACAGCAGGAAGAGAATACGTACGATATGAAAATTAGAGCTAATCATGGTATACAGAAGATAGAATCCTAGGGGAAGTAGAGTTAGAGAAAACAGTTATATGTCTTTTGTTTTTCTTCTCATTTAAATACATAATCTAATCATTAACTTAGAATCTACGTAAGGAATTCAATGACCAGACATATAAAGAGGTCCTCATTACAGAATAACTGAAATAACAAAAAGCAAAACTGTCTGACATTTAAATAATCAAGCTAATAATTATGAGGGAACAAAGTTACTATGATTGGAACTACATACTATTTCTTAAAAATAAAGAAAAATAAAATATTGATAGTATAACATAACATGTTTAATTTCACATCTTAATCTTAAGGGTCATTTCCTAAGAGACCTTTAGGGCCACATCGTTTTTCCCAAGTATCTCTCTCAAACCTTAATAATATTCAAATTACTTGTTCTATGAAAATATCAAAATACTCTTTAAGTCCTATGTTTGCCTGTTTTCATTTCTTCAACTATTAACTAAGTTGACTCAGCCAGAACCTTATGTGACAACAGCTTTGCATAGGATTTTAGCAGTTCTCTGACAAAGTTTTCATAGACTTTATGAAATCCTGAATCTTTTGTAAAATCTGCTATTTTTTTTTTTTTAAGAATTTGTTTGACAGAGAGAGAAAGAAGGAGAGAGCAGACAGAGCCCAATGAGAGACTCGATCTCAGGACCCTGGGATCATGACCTGAGCCAAAGGCAGACCATTAACCAATTGAGCCACCCAGATCCCCTTGCTTATTTTATTTTATAATCAACCATTTCTCATCTCTTCCTTCAATAAAATCCTAATCTAAGACATGATCTCCTCTCTTCTAGACTGTATTTGCTTCCTAACTTTTACCACACTTCCAGCAGCAGAGGATTAGGACACAGTCTCTTCACTATCCCCCACATGGGTACCCCAATAAACATTTTAAAATCTAAATCAGATCCTGCTCAAAACTCTCCCATGATTTTTCTTTTTTAAAGATTTACTTAGTTTTAGGGGAATGGGGCAGAAGGAAAGGAAGAAAGAGTCTTAAACCGACTCTGCCCTCAGGGCAAAGTCTGACTAGGGGCTCACTCTAATGACCCTGAGATTACAAACTGAGCAGAACCCAAGAGTGGGACACTCAACTGACTATAGATCCCGGGGGCCCTGACTTTCTATGATATTTACACTTCATTCATGTGTCAGCTTAAATGTTAACTTCCAGAGAAGCCTGAGTATACAAAATGACTAGAACTACATGCTATTTCCAGCCCTAATATCCCTTTTTAGCAAACCCCTAATATGTTTAATTTTTCTTCCTAATGTACTACTTACATACTTTATACTACTACTACTACATCATATATTTATTTGTTTAGTATCTCCCCAAGCCTCACACAGACACCTCCTAAAAGGTAAGCTCCATTAAGGGCAGGGACTTTGCCAGCTATATTCCAACAAATATAATAGTGCCTAGCCCATATCAGACTCATTTAATAAACAGAGCCAGTTAAATTAATATACTATATTGTCACATGTTACTAAAACCCACCAGTGAGAGAATGAATAACAAAAACCTGGACAAACAGAAAGAAATGCTACCATTAAACAAGAGAGAGGACAATGGGAACTGTCAATGAATATTTTGTGAGATGACAATTTTTGCTTACCTGCATACACTCACATAGTATTCCACTGACAAAGATCCCATGTATTTCAGAAAGTGAGCATTAACTTAAAGGTAACAATATCCCACAGACTCAGTCATTCCCAAGTGTTTTAAAGAAAATATAAAGGAAAAAAGTTGAATTACACGGCTAATATGACTCTAGAATCCACTAGAACTCACAAGAATTCTTCATAAATGGTTAGTGAGGAAAATATCAAACACCCAGTAACCTTCATTAACTAGAAGGTTCCCCTGTGCCCCTCTCTCCACCAATCATACACCAAGCTAGATCCACCATAGCCTTCCTAAACTGACACAGGTTTTGAAGGCTGCTGTAATCACTTGTAATGGCACTGAACTGCCTAAAAATTCACATCTTATTCTAAAACTAGTTGTTTGAAAAGAGTCCACTGAGCCATTATCCTAAATGGATTAGCAAGATAAAACCATGTAAAACTGCTCTTACTTTGAACACTTCAAGCAGAAAGTTCAAATTCCAATTTTAGGTAGAATATATTTCAGGAACTAGAACTTCAGAGCTAGAAGAACCATGGACATTTACTGTACTTCACAAATACTTAATGAACAAGACCAGTCATTACTGCTACTCTAAAACCCAGGGAAACAATCACAAGCAAGACAAATACAATCTCTGTTTTAACAGAGCGTATAGACAAATTAAGAGCACAGAGTAATGAAAATACCCAAGTTTTTAGGGGAAAAGCCCAAGGTTTTACTTTATCAAATTTCTTCCTAATATTACCTACCATTTTTCATTTTCTCAAATTATAGACTTTTAAGGTCATTTGCTTTTAACTCACAAGATATTTAAAGCTACTATTATTTCAAGAAATTCACCAAACTTTTAATCCAACAGTGAATTCATAATATTATAATATTCTGCTGCTTGTGGCATGAAAATTCAAAGCATTAAGGAAACAGATGGGCCATCTGAATCTCATTTCTAGATCATGACCAAAAGCAATTTCTCAGGGGTTTTGTACATTACATGAAAAAGTTCCCAAGGACTAGTACCATATGTGCATTTTGCAACATAAATCCTAAGTAATTACAAGTTTGAAGCTTTGTACCTGTGTGATGGAGAAGGAGCTTCAAATTGAGGTACTGTGCTATCCTCACTGACAGGAGAGTACAAGCCGCTCATTTCCTGAAAACACAATTATTTGAGTTATAGTAGACACTCCAAACAGAAGATATGTAAGTCAGATAAGTGAGATATATTACATTCCCTTCCAATCCTAGATTTTCATCAGTCACATTTTTTCTCAACATCCCTATTTCTCAAGGCTTCCTCTCCTCAGAGCACAAAAGCAAGATATCTAAAAGTTGAAAGACAACTTTTTCTATGGTACACATTCTTTTTTTTTTTTTTTTTTAAGATTTTGTTTATTTATTTGACAGGGAGAGGTCACAAGTAGACAGAGAGGCAGGCAGAGAGAGAGGGGGAAGCAGGCTCCCTGCTGAGCAGAGAGCCCGATGTGGGGCTCGATCCCAGGAGATCATGCCTTGAGCTGAAGGCAGAGGCTTTAACCCACTGAGCCACCCAGGCGCCCCTATGGTACACATTCTTAAAGAACTAGAAACTCTTTAATAAATATTGTTCATCACTAAGGAAGCCACCATATGTAGAAAAAGACAAATGTAAATATTTCAAAATGAGATATACCATATTGTACAATAAGCTAATCATTAATCCAAGAGAGAACCCATTGATAAATATTAAGATAACTATGACAGTATGGTACATGAAGCATTAGGTTCGGCTCTCTGAAGTCCAGACAAACAGGGTATGTGTTTACTTTAAAAATATCCTTTGAAAGCATTAAGTAACAGTCATCCTGATTCAAATATTACCATTTTAACGGTAATATTTAATGGTACCATTACCATGACTTAGAGCTCTCTGCTCAGCAGGGAGCCTGCTTCCTCCCTCTGCCTGCCTCTCTGCCTACTTGTGATCTCTGTCAAATAAATAAATAAAATCTTTAAGTTAAATAAAATAATGACTTAAAGTCTAACGCACTACCTCAGAGGGAGAAGTCTCTTAATCAACCATTACTGCATAAATTATGCACCTCCGAATCAAACCAACAACTTGGCCTTTTTTATGTGCTATTCTGATTAATGGGAAAGCAGAAATTTTAAAATGCCACTGAAGATACATAATCAGGTAGAAATACGTCTGTTTAATCCAAGCTCAGTTCAGTAACACCACCAACATGGGACATAAACACAGTAGTAACAAGTTAGGAATGCCACATGGGATAATGAATTTCCACAAAATATTAAACTCAAGATCATTTTACATGTCTACATATCAGCAAAAGAAAGCTACAACATGTGAACAATTTAAAACACACACTAAATTTAAATGAAGCTCAGAAAATAATATCACAACATAATAGTCTATGAGCCTCCAAGAGATCTTCCTATTGATTTCCATAAGTTAATTATATTATACTATAAACACCTAGATTATTATTCACATGTTTTCATAGCTCTTTGTAAATTAACCTTAGCACAGTAGATACGTAAAAAATTATTTACTTAGTAAAAGAATTGTGACATTGTAATTTTAATGATAATCGAGGGTTTTGAGGGAGTTGATTTAAGTTACTATGATACCATACCAAGAAAATTAAATGATTTTTTTCAATCTACCCAAGAATAATTATGGCAATAAAGCAGTGAAAACAAATTTAGAATACATTTTATCATAAAGTGTTCAGAACGCTTTTTCTACAGAAATGCACTCTGAATTAAAATTTAAGTAACATCTGTTACATTTTATATAGTGGAAACAAATCCCATAAATTCAATGCAGTAATTTAAAGGGAAAGTGACAATTTCACGAAACTGAAAACTGCTAGAGATGTGAGAAATTCCTGATTTCTTACTTCCACTCTTTTAATATCCTCTTCCAAAACACTCAGCTCCTTCTGGATCTGTTCCAGTTGCTGCAGACAAAATAGAGAGGGGGGATAAAAAGTTTAAACCAAATCACACTGGCATCACCGTGATCATAAAATAACTTTATACTTGGAAATTAATTTCTAGAAAATTGGACAGTAACAATAGACTGCAGGGATAAAAAGCTGCAAGTTCTGTGCTAAAAAATACAGAGAAACTTAATGACTTTATTCACTATTCAGATAAAAATGATCAACAAAATTGACAGTGTGATATTAATAAAAATAGGAAACATACAACAACTTTCCAATTACCTCATTTGGTAGCAATTAATGTCACCATGTCAGCTATTAATTCCATTTTAAAATAAAAATTAGTTTCACAGAGGTTAAATCCCACTAACCAAAAGCAATCACAAGTTAGCATCTTAACATTTGTCTCTTAAGCATTTTTTAAGACATGTTTAAGATAATGCTTCCTCTGGGGCACCTGGGTGGCTCAGTCAGTTAAGCATCTGCCTTCCACTCAGGTCATGATCCTAAGATCCCGGGATCAAGCCCATATCCCCCATATCAGGCTCCCTACACAGCAGGGAGTCTGCTTCTCACCCTCCCTTTACCCCTCTCCCTGCTTTTCTCCTTTGCACAAGCGTGCTCTCTGTCAAATAAATAAAACCTTAAAAAAATAAGATAATGCTTTGTCTTTGATATCTACGTGCATCATAACATTTTCCTATGACATTAAAATGCAAACATTTTAACTGCTAAATCATATTCAACAATGTATTTTTTAAAGGTTTTATTTATTTATTTGACAGACAGAGATCACAAATAGGCAGAGAGGCAGGCAGAGAGAGAGAGAGAGAGAGAGGGAAGCAGGCTCCCTGCTGAGCAGAGATTCCCGATGTGGGGCTGGATCCCAGGACCCTGAGATCATGACCCGAGCTGAAGGCAGAGGCTTAACCCACTGAGCCACTCAGGTGCCCCTCAACAATGTATTTAACCATTATCATCTTACTAGAGATTTAAGTTGTTGCCTGAGTAATTCTGGAACATAAGCCTGCATTTCAATTTTTATTAAGAGATTATTAAAAATGAAGTTATTCAGGGCGCCTTTATTCTGTTGAATAAATAAATAAAATATTTTTTAAAAAAATAAAAATTTTTTAAAAATGAAGTTTATTCAACCAAAAGTAGAGTTAGGAAAGCTTCACTATGTGAAACGGCTTCCCAGAAACACTACACAAATTTAAATTTCTATCACCAGTATCTATAAGTGGCTGTCTTAATCTAAACCAAAACACTGAACCAATTTTTAAAGTGTAAAATAACAATTATGAATACTTGTGTAATATTTATCATAAGATGTGACATAGGTACATTAGGAAAATGAAAAGCACAGAAAGGTTAAGGTTAGATGAATTGACCAAGATCATACAGCATCTAAGTGGCAGAAATGGTATTCAAATTATGGCAGTCCCTTTGCTCCAGAACTCCTGCTATAGTACTCATTATGCTATAGTACTTCTTGAAAACAGTACCTCATTATTTAACTTTTCATTTCTTTCATGACTAGAAAGAGTAAACAGACTTTTAAGGTTTATCAACATTAGCACCTTTTCTTCTATGACAATCCATACATAATTGGTAATACAATTGGTAACTTCTTAATTCAAATATTTACCAGTGCTAAGCATTTTACTAAGCAGTGGGAAGAACAGGATTTAGAAAACTATAGTCCTAGGGGCAGGAACACCCCAATGTTTATAGCAGTAATGTCCACGAGCCAAACTACGGAAAGAGCCCAGATGTCCATCAACAGATGAATGGATAAAGAAGACACACAAACACACACATACACACACATATACATATACACATATACACACACATACACATACATACACACATATACACACACACACAAAATGAAATATTATGCAGCCATCAAAAAAAAAACCCCAAAATCTTGCCATTTGAAACAATGTGGATGGAACTAGAGGGTATTATGTTAAGCGAAATAAGTCTATCAGGGAAAGACAATTATCATATGATCTCACTGATATGAGGAATTTCAGGAACAAAACAGAGGATCACAGGGGAAGAGAGGGAAAAATGAAATAAGATGAAACCAGAGACAGAGACAAACCATAAGAAACTCTTAATCTCAGGAAACTGAGGGTTGCTGGAGGGAAGGGGAGTGGGAGCAATAGGGTGGCTGGGTGATGGACTTGGGAGAGGGTATGTGCTATAGCAGGTGCTGTGAATTGTGTAAGACTAATGACTCACAGACCTATACCTCTGAAACAAATAATACATTATATGTTAATTTAAAAAAAGAAAGAAAGAAAAGACAACTATGGCCCTTGCCCTCATGGAACTCAGTCCAGGGAAGAGAACTAACAAGTACGCCAACAACTGAAATATCATAGTAAATATTATGATGATGGTATGTGTACAGAATTTAAGGTAAGGCTGCTTCCAACCTAGAAGGAAAGAGGAGAGAGGCAACTGGATAAGTGAAGTTAGATCTGGAAGTAAATGAAATGAAAGTAAATTAACCTTGAAGGACTTATAGAATTTTGCTAGGGAAAACCATGAGGAAAGAGAATAAAAAGGATAAGCTCTCCCTCAAAGACAGAGTCTGTCTCGGAACTCTTTCAAATAAAAACTGATCAAGGTTGGTGAACACATGGAGATGCTGAGAGGGTGGCACACCTTAACAGTGCGTGGAAGTTCTACATCCCTTCTCATATACCTTGCTCTGTGCATCTCTTCCATCCAGCTGTTCCTGAGCTGTATATTCTTTTATAATGAAGTGGTATTCCAGCAAGTAACTGTTTTCCTGAGTTTGGTAAGCCATTCTAGCAAATTATCAAACCCAAAGAGGAGGTTATAGGAACCTCCAATTTATAGTCAGTCTGAAGAACAGGTGACAAGGTGGACTTGCAATTAGTATCTGAAGTGGCATCACCCTTGTAAGACTGAACCATTAACCTGTGGACTCTGAGGCAAACACCAGGTAGAAAAGTATCAGAATTGAACTGAATTGGGGGACACTCACTTGGTGTCCACACAGAACTGAAGAATTGCTTAGTGTAAAAATCACTCACACAGGGGCGCCTGGGTGGCTCAGAGGGTTGGGCCTCTGCCTTCAGCCCAGGTCATGGTCTCAAGGTCCTGGGATCGAGCCCCACATCGGGCTGTCTGCTCAACAGGGAGCCTGCTTCCCCCCTCTCTCTGCCTGCCTCTCTGCCTACTTGTGTTCTCTATCCATCAAATAAATTAATTAATTTTTTTTAAAAAAAATATCACTCACACATCTGGTGGCCAGAAGTGTAAGAGCAGAGTGATGAATATAAGGGAAGCAAGTGTTTCAGGCATCAATGCAAGACATGATAGTACTAAAAAAGAAAAGAAAGACAAAGGAGAACAATTTAAAGGAAGTGGAAAGAAGAATTAATCTAAATTCACCCTTCAAACGTGTTTCATAACTGGGAGCAGCAGCATCTAGAATAAAAGCATGAATCAGAGTCCAAAAATGTTTTGGATATATGAAAAAAGTCTACAAAGATAAACTGTCAGTATCTGAATGAATACTGATCATTACTTGGGAATAATAACCAAAACCACCCTAGATCATATCCTCATGAGTTTGGGGGTTACTAAAAATAATAATAAATACATATGACAGAGAAATGCTTGAAGCTCAACGCTTAGCCTATTTTTTTTTTAATTTGACAGAGAGAGAGATCACAAGGAGGAAGAGAGGCAGGCAGAGAAAGGGGGAAGCAGGCTCCCCGCTGAGCAGAGAGCCCGATGCAGGGCTCGATCCCAGGACCCTGAGATCATGACCTGAGCCAAAGGCAGAGGCTTAACCCACTGAGCCACCTAAGCGCCCCAACCCTTAGCCTATTATAATAGCAAGGCCATTCTCAACACAACATGATGTGCCAAAAACCCAGAGAAAACTTAAAAAACATTTAAATTTAAAAGGTAAAGTTTCAGGGGCGCCTGAATGGCTCTGCCGACTGAGCATCCGACTCTTGATTTTGGCTCAGGTCATGATCTCAGGGTCAGAGACTGAGCCCTGCATTATGCTGTATACTCAGCACGGAGCCCACTTAAGATTCTCTCTCCCTCACCCTTTGTCCCTTCCCCTGCTTGCATACACACTCAATCTCTCTCTAAATTAAAAAAAAAAAACAAAAAACAACAAAAAGAAAAAAAAAGGGAAGTTTCAGAATCCCAGAAGACTAAAATGTAAAAGAATTTCAAAATAAGAAGTTCCCTTTTAATGACATTTCCTTTGCTGCACACAGGTATCACTGGTATATCTGACCTGTGCTCATGATTTGAGAAAAATACGCTAGTATTAAACTTAGTGTGTGAATTTTGTTTTTTAAAAGCTAATACAATTAGGGATGCCTGGGTGGCTCAGTCAGTTAGCGTCTGCCTTCAATTCAAGTTGTGATCCCAGGGTCCTAGGATTGGGCCCTGTGTTGGGGCTCCCTGTTCAGTGGGGAATCAGCTTCCTCCTCTCCCTCTGCCCCCACTTCTGCTCTCTCTCAAATGCATGCACTCCTTCAAATAAATAAATAAAATCTTTAAAAATTTTTTAAAAATACAAGCCAATATAATTAGGATAAATTGTACCTACCAAGACTATTCCAATCATCTCACATATTCAAATCTGAACAAAAGAATACTGGTATACTTTCAGAAAAATAAGTTAAAAAAAGAGAGTAGCAAAATTTAACATATATATGAAAACAATAATGAGATACCCCTGTATATCTATTAGAGAACCCAAAATCCAGAACAATGACAATACCCAATGCTGACAAGAACGTACAGCCATAGGAACTCTCACTTATTCCTGGCGGGAAAGAAAAACAATACAACCACTTTGGAAGACAACTTGGCAATTTCTTTTAAAAGTAAACACAATTTTAGCATATGACTCAGTAATTATACTCCTTGGTATTTACCCAAAGGAGCTGAAAATGTGTGCCTATACTAAACCATATGTATAGGAGCTTTATTCATAATTACTAACTTGGAAGCAACCAAGGTGCCCTTCAGTAGGCAAAGGGTAAACAGTATTACATCCAGACAATGGAATATTATTTAGCTAAGAAGAAATGGGCTCTAAAAACATAAAAAGACATGGATGAAACTTAAGTGCATATTACTAAGTGAAAAAAAGCCAATGTGAAAGGCTACATACTATATAATTCCCAATTCTATGATATTCTGGAAAAGGCAAAACCAAAGAAACAGTAAGAATCAGTAATTGCAGGGCGCCTGGGTGGCTCAGTGGGTTAAAGCCTCTGCTTTTGGCTCAGGTCATGGTCCCAGGGTCCTGGGATCGAGTCCCACATCGGGCTCTCTGCTCCGCGGGGAGCCTGCTTCCTCCTCTCTCTCCCTGCCTGCCTCTCTTGCCTACTTGTAATCTCTGTCTGTCAAATAAATAAATAAAATCTTAAAAAAAAAAAAAAAAAGAATCAGTAATTGCCAGGGGTTGGAGATAGGGAATAGGATGAATAGGTGGAGCACAGAAGAATTTAAAGGCATTGAGAATACTCTGTATGACACTATAATGATGAATACATGTCATTAAACAGTTCTCCAAACCCACAGAATGTACAAAACCAAGAGTGAATCCCAAAGTAAACTACAGACTTTGGGTGATTATATGATGTCAGGTTCATCAGTTTTAACAAATGTATCCTCTCATGAGGGATGCTGATAATGGCGGAGGTTTTGCACATGTGAGGGCAAGGAGTACATGGGAAATCTCTGTACCCTCTTCTCACTTTTGCTACGAACTGAAAACTTCTGTTAAAAAAAAAAAGAACTCTTTAAATATATATACACATACATACATATACAGATACATTCATTCTACGAGTTACTACCAAAAGCCAAGCTCATTTAGCCGTATGAAGTACAAACTAAAGTCGTACCATACCACTACCCCATAAACATAGACATATTTAACACCTAAATTCTGTAATGTCAGGCAGGCTTAATTATAAGCTTCATTCAGTACTCTGAGCATAACTTTTTTTTTAAGTTGAAAAGAAAGCACAAAACAAGCAAGACCAAAAGGAAGGAAGGAAGAAAGGAAGAAACTGGACTACAGGTGACACAATGAGATGGCTTATTTAAAAGCAAATGTAAATAGAAGTCAACAATACTGTGATAAGTTATAATGTAATATCTACGGTAACCCCTAAAAATCTATAGATATGTACTCAAAACCGCTATAAATAAGTAAAAATGAAATTCTAAAAAACATTCAAGTAACCCATAAAAAAACAAAAAAAACAAGAAAAGAAACATTTAAAACAAATAATAAAATGGTAGGCTCAAGCCATAACATTTATATTAAATGTAATAATTATCACATTAAATTATTACATTAAATGTAAAATATTAGGACTGAATCTGGCAGAGTGAATAAAAAAAATCTCTGCTGTCTAGAAGAAACTCACCTCAAATATAATTATTCAGTAATTCACCTAACAAGGAAACAAAACCCAGTAAAAATGCAGAAAATTTTCATGATACATTTAAAAACTTTATATGGCAGTATACAACTGCAGAAAACATTTTCTTTTCCAACACAAATATTTCAAAATTTAACTAACCACCAGGTGACAGTGCAAATATATTCAAAGGAAAAAAGCACAAAGTATTTTCTGACAACATAATTAAAACAGAAATCAACAACAGAAAGACAACAAGAAAATCCTGATGTCCAAGTAGTAAGTTTACATCTAATTAACCCACAGGCCTAAGGAGAACTATAATGAAAATTAGAAATTCTTTTAAACTAAGGAATAACAAACAGAATACCATACTAAAATCATTAGATGCAAAGGCCTTAAATCCTTGTATTAGGGGAAAAAAAAAGTCCGCATAATAATATGTATATCCAAGTTAACAAATTAGAAAAGGAACAATAAAATAAAACCAAAGTAGAACATTAGAATTTGTAAGGAGCATAAATTAGTAAAATGGAAAAAATTTAAAAACAGAGAAGATAAACAATGACAATAGTTGGTTCTTTTAGACAGACTCATAAAACTGATATATCCCTGGCAAGACCTGATCAAGAAAAAAAGAAGAAAAGACAAAGCAGCAGTAAGGAGAGTCAGGAATGAAAAATATCAGTAAAAGCGTTAGGGGCATTCAAAACTTAATATTAAAACCAATATGCCAATAAGATGAGGAAAATTTAGATGAAACAGACAATTCCTAGAAAAAGTATAACATGTCACGGGTGATATTTTTAACAAAAACTGAATAAGCACAACAGTTGTATAACAGTTGCTTTGTTCTAGAATAACTGAATCAGCACATAAACGCTGCAGTAAGTGAATCAATAGTTTAAACCTTTCTGTAAGCAAACAAATCCAAAGAGATTCTTCAGTAAAATCTTTAAACATTCAGCAAAGATACCCTTCCTAGACTATATAAATCCTTCCAAAAAACAGAAAAAGGGTACATTCCCCCAAATCATTTTAACAATATTTATAGCACAGCTGGACAAGGTCAGTGTAAGAAAAAACTTACAGCACAATGTCACTAATGAAAATAGATGCAAAATCCTAAGCCAAGTATTAGAAAACCAAACAATATAGAGGTAAACACCATGGCCAAGTTTGGTTTACACAAGGAATACAAGTAGTGCAAACAACCATCCTGGTGGGGTTTCCTAGAATGCAAAGTGTTCAGTGATAAAACTAGAATATGCCTGGGCAAATCAGGATGGTTGGTCACCCGATGCAACGTTGATTTACCTTTTAATATTAAACCAATTTAATTATTCACATTAACAGAATTTTTTAAAAAGTATCACCTCAGATGCACAAAAATTTTGAAGAATACGCCATCCCCACTCATGATTAAAAGGAAAAATGTGCTCTTAGGAAACTGGGAATAGAAATTTACTTCCTTGAAAGATAAAAAGTACCTACAAAAAAACCTCCAGAAAACATCATACCTAATGGTGACACGTCGAAAGCTTTCACTTTGAGATCAGCACCAAGACTAGGATGCCCCGCTATCACCACTTCTATTCATCATTGTACCGGAAGTCCTAGCCAGCAGAGTAAGACAAGAAAAATAAATAAAAGATATAAGGATCATAAAGAAAGAAACTAAACTGTTATTATTTGCAGATGACGGTGTGTATACAGAAGACATAAAAGAATCTACAAAAATCAGAATTAATGAGAATTTAACAAGGGTGCTGGATACAAAATAATTATCTATAAAAATCAACGGTATTTCTGTATACCAGCAACAAACAGTAAGAAACTGAAATCGAAGATACATTATTTATAATAGTATAAAAAAAATGAAGACCTAAGAACAAATCTAAAACAAAGGTATGTAAGAATAATATCCTGAAAAATATCAAAATTTTGAAAGACATTCTTAGGACCTAATTATAAAGAGAAATACCACATTCATGGGTCAGAATACTCAATATTATATATAGATATGCTCTCCCAAATTGATCTATGGAGTCAAAGTAATCCCAATAAAAATCATAGCAGGTTTACCATGAAAATGTACTAGGTGGTTTTAAAATTTATACAGGAACAACAAGAGCCATAAATAGCAAGAATTTGCTAAAGAAGAACAGTAACTTCAAGTTCTAATATTTAATACAATGTAGTTCTGCCAAAAAGATAGACAAATACACCAGTGAAGCAGAAAAAAGAGCCTAGAAATGGATCCTCACATATACGGACACATTAGCCATGACAAAGATGGTGCTTGAGAGCAATACGATGGGCTTTTTAATTAAGGATGCTTGGACAACCAGATATCCATATGAAAAGTTGTCTATCCCTCACATTATACACAATAATAAATTCCCAAGCAGATTATAATCTTAATGTGAAAGATTAAAAAAAATAAAGCTTCCAGTACTTAATACGGCAAAATGTCTCCATGACCTCAAGTAGGAAATTCCTTGCCTAATACAAAAGGCACTAATTATAACAGAAAAGACCAATAAATTTAACTCTAGTAAAAACAGAAATTTTGTTGGTCAAGGACATCATTAAGATAATGAAACAGCCCAATGAGATGAAGAAAATACTTTCTGAAGATATAGATAGATAGGACAAAGAATTTTTATCTAGACTATATAAACAACAAACTATTAAGAAAATCAACTAAGTAGAAAAGATGCAAAAAGCTTTAAACAAGTACCTTATACATACACCAAAAAATCCAAATGGCAAACAAAAAACAGTATGCTCAACCTCATTAGTCATTAGGGAAATGCAAATTAAAACCACAAAGAAACAGCAATACATTATCCCAAGATTAGCTAAACTGAGAAAGTCTATTGTGATACCAAATATTGGCAAGAATACAGCGCAAAAGCAACATGTATACAACATCTGTAGGAAGAGTAACTACTACAGCTACTCAGGAAAACAGTTTGTTATATACTAAAGATGTGTCTTCTGACTCATCAGTTCCACTCCTACATACATACCATAGCTACATATACATACATACACCTTGGTACATATACAAGATAGCAGCACTGTTTGTGAATAGGCCAAAACTAAAAAGAACCCAAAAGTCCAACAACCACAAAACTGGGGTATATTCATTTAATAAAATACTATACACAAAACTAACTAACAATAGCCAAATACAACAATATGGATAAGCCATAACCTTGAGTCAGAGAAGATAAGAACAGAACGAACATTACAAATTGCAGAAATAAATATATTGAAGTTAAAAAAAAAAACAACTTATAAATACTTGGGCATCGGGGTGCCTGGGTGGCTCAGTGGATTGGGCTTCTGCCTTCAGCTCGGGTCTTGGTCTTAGGTTCCTGGGGATCAGACCCCGCATCGGGCTCTCTGCACAGCGGGGAGCCTGCTTCCCCCCACCACCCTCTCTGCCTGCCCCTCTGACTACTTGTGATCTCTCTCTCTGTGTCAATAAGTAAATAAAATCTTTAAATACATAAATACTTAGGCATCAAAATAATAAAGAAAAACAGGAAGGTGATGAATATCAAACCACTGACCAACTAACGTGCAAGGGAGAAAGCTGTAATCTGGAAGGTTACGCAGGAACATTGGGAGTCCCAGCAATAATGTGACTCTTAAATCAGGATGGTGGTTACATGAATGGTCACACTACATAAATCTTTAAACTGTAAGTTTGTTTTATGCACTTTTCTTGTTTTCTTTCATATAAAACACTATAAAATTAGCTCGCTGGAATTCCATACAAAACCAAAAGGAAACCAAGACTTACCAAAACTATCCTACTACAGTAAACAGGTAAAAATGTCCAGAAGTTAAATCAAATCAAATATATGACAGGTGTTTAAATGCTAGTACAAATCTGGTTTTTAAATGAAACCCAAAGCTCCTTTGTTCAATCAAACCATGAAGAAAGAATGACATTTTCATTTAAATACATACAATTATTAAATGCTGTAGTAGGCAGAATCTAAGACAGCCTCCAAAGATTCCCACTTAGTATTCACACACACATGCAGTTCCCTCTCTTGGTGTGAGCTGGACTTCATGATTTGCTTCTTATGACCAGAAAATAGCACATGTGCTGGGATGTAACTTCCAAGGTGAAGTTACAAAAATTATACAACTGCTATCTTCAAAATGCTCTTTCTTACTGGCTCCCTCCGGGAGAAGGTCTTATGGAGACCTTATGGAGAAGTCCATGTGGCAAGAAATTGGTATCTCTTGTCTAACAGCCAGTGGGTGACCTTGGAAGGGTTCCTATCCTGGTCAAATCTTGAGGTAACTGCTGCCCTGGCCAACACCTTGACTGTAGCCTGGTAGAAACCCTGAGCCAAGGCACTCAGTTACATTGTACCATAATTCCTGACCCAAGATATTAAATGTTCCATTTTTAAGTCATCAAATTTGAGCATAACTTGTTACACAATAATAGATTACTAACACAAATGCCTACTACTGTGTACCCTTCTCTTAATATTTGAAAAAGAGGGGCCCCTGGGTTGTTCAGTGGGTTAAAGCCTCTGCCTTCGGCTCAGGTCATGATCCCAGGGTCCTGGGATCGAGCCCTGCATCGGGCTCTCTGCTCAGCGGGGAGCCTGCTTCCTCCTCTCTCTCTGCCTGCCTCTCTGCCTACTTGTGATCTCTGTCTGTCAAATAAATAAATAAAATATTTTTTAAAAAAAGAAAGAAAAGAAAAAGAGTCAGTAGAGGGAAATAACTCAAAAATTAATGTAGGGGGACGCCTGGGTGGCTCAGTTGGTTGGACGACTGCCTTCGGCTCAGGTCATGGTCCCGGAGTCCCGGGATCGAGTCCCCCATCGGGCTCCCAGCTCCACGGGGAGTCTGCTTCTCCTTCTGACCTTCTCCTTGCTCATGCTCTCTCTCACTGCCTCTCTCTCAAATAAATAAATAAAATCTTAAAAAAAAAAATTAAATGTAGGGTTCTAATAGCCCAAAAGGACTAGCAAGATGTGATACTGAAGTAAATAAGTATGTTAAATCTGAAAAGCAGATTTAACTTCTTAGACTGATATATATCAATATCTAAACCAATACCCATCATAACCCTAATAAAAACTAAGTCTAAGATCACAAAGTTAATTTCCAATGTCTGAATGCTAATCTTAGAAAAATAAATTCAAAAGTAGTAGTTTGCCTCCTGGTCAGCCTATATTTTGCTTGAATAAGTTCAAGTATAAATTATACAACAGGAGATAAGAGCTCTAACAACTATATTTACTTTGAGGATTAAACATGCAAATACTTAATAATATATGCAAGAAAATATAGTCTCTTTATTCTGTCTGTACTAAATTATGAGGTATTAATCAACTAATTTCCTAAAGTTTATTTTTTTATTTGAGAGAGAGAGAAAAAAATCCATACAAGTGAAAGGAAGGGGTTGAGGAGGAACAGAGGGAGAGGGAAAGAGAATTTCAAGCACCCATGGAACAGCCTGTCCCACCTGGATCCCATAACTCTGAGATCAGGACCTGAGCTGAAATCCAGAGTCAGACGCTTAACTGACTGAGTCATCCAAGTGCCTCTAGACTAAAAAGTTTATTATGATTACATAGCACTACTGTACCTAACTCCAATTATGAAGAAGTTCATGAAATTCAAAGTAATTTTTAAATTTTTTAAAAAATTGTTAATGTTTAAGGTCTGCTAACCTAGCACTAAACTTTTAAATTTGTAAACCTTTGTTAACGTAGCTCCTCAGTCCCTTGTATAATTAAATACGAAATACTCAAAATCACTCAATCATGGATACATTAAAAAAAAGAAACCAAAATGTATTAATGACAATATAATCAGTGCACAGAAAAGGCACCAATATCCAGAAGTACTTAGAACTAGTGCACTTCTTGGTTAAATTGCCTACCATTAGAAAATATGGTTCAAGGGGGGGAAAAGAAATCATTTAACCACAAGGATCAAACTAAAGTTAAGCTGTAAAATTCTATAACACAATTAACCCAGATATTTAATGAATAAAATATAAAAACACTGATACTAAGAGCTATGTGATCAAACACAGTATCTTATTAGAAAGTATTACTCAAGGCCATCAGCCACCACATCAGAAAAAGGACAAATTCGTATCACCAGGAAGAGTTATTTACTAGGAAACAATTCTCTATCGATCTCTCCCATTTCAGAACATGCTGTCATAGCTTTTGTTCCACATTTATTTTCAAGGATGTTTCTAAAGCAAACACCCTGGCAAGACAGAAATGGTGACTTTTTCCAGGACAAAGGACAGATTTGTTTTCTGATCAATATGATAAAAATGGTATCTCCCTGAAGGGCAAAGACTAAACAGGTTTTCCAGCACACCCCTTTAAAAGACTGGGAATTTCTAAGCTCAGGGTTCCTTTGTCATTACATAAATCCACTCTATGTGCAGCATTCACCTCAGCCCATCTCTACATCGCCCCTTTGGGACTTGAGGATCAGAGAAACATGCAAATATGCAGCAGCTGTGCCAGATGTGCCATAATAAAGTCCTCAATCTCCAGCCCAGAAGTCTCATGGAACAGACAGC
The DNA here is from genome assembly GCA_004024625.1 of Mellivora capensis. Classification (NCBI taxonomy): domain Eukaryota; kingdom Metazoa; phylum Chordata; class Mammalia; order Carnivora; family Mustelidae; genus Mellivora; species Mellivora capensis. The sequence continues at coordinate 92,308 of PISX010004585.1, forward strand.
ACAAGTGAAACTGTGATAGGCTAACTCATCAGCTTGCTAGTAAGGTATTAATCTCAGAATCTTCAGGGGGTTTTTTTGGAGTTACATGCTGTATCCTTACTACCTGAGACATTTTCAAATCTAACAATTTTTTTGCAAGCATTAATAGATCCCTACAAAAGCAGTGAAAAACCTCAGGGGCTAATGAAAACCTTAAATAATACAAGACACAGATAATGACCAACCATTTAATTTAACCACCAAACATCCTCATATTTCAACTATACACTTAATTGAGTCATTTACTCATTCATTATCAGGTAATTTCTCATGTACTTAATCCCACTTTCAATGAGTTCAAAGTCTAAGGCAGAAAGAAGCATATGGAACTACTACAAAACAATTTCATTCTGTTTTAAAGTTGGGAGGTATGTATGAAATATGAAAAATCATCACTTCTCCAAAGAATTTTCTATAACAGGGGCGCCTGGGTGGCTCAGTGGGTTAAAACCTCTGCCTTCGGCTCAGGTCATGATCCCAGGGTCCTGGAATAGAGCCCCGCATCGGGCTCTCTGCTCCATGGAGAACCTGCTTCCTCCTCTCTCTGCCTGCCTCTCTGCCTACTTGTGATTTCTGTCTGTCAAATAAATAAATAAAATCTTTAAAAAAAAATTTTTTTTAAGAATTTTCTATAACAAAAAGATATTGAGTATACATATTAAATTAGTAATTTTATTTGTATATATAACATTTTCAGCTTTGCTATTCAAAATATAGTCCAAGGACCAAGAATATCAACATTTGAAGCTTGCTAGAAATGCAGATTATGGGGCCTAACAAGATCTTCAGGATTCTTATGCATACCAAAGTTGAAAAAGTACCCACCAAAAAAGAAAAAAAATGTTGAGAGGAATAAATTTTACACCTGATCTTAGTCAAAAGGCCAAGAAGCAACAGAGAGGAAGAAATTTTAAATTTCTCATGAAGAATGTTTTTTGTCAGTAGACATATTAAAATCAAAATTATTAGCTCAGCAAAGCTTAAGGATAAGAGAAAAATAGTCATAAACCATGTAAAGAATATTTAGCTGTTAACAATATCATAATACAGAAAAATCCAATTTGAACAAAGTATGAAAAAGTTAAAAAAAATAGACATCACGAATAATCAAAAAAGGAAATACCAAACTAAGATAATGCAAAGGTTCTGACAATGTTCACTAACAGTACTTCATCAGTATAAAGACATCTCTCATCTTTTTATTTTCAAAAATAATAGACAGCCTAGAACTTAGCACATTATAGACGCTACATATATTTTTTAAAGGACTAAAAAACAACCTAATTAGACAACCTAAAATAAAAATATAAGAGATTTGTGACAGTTAGGAATTTAAATATAAAACTGCTTTCAAAGTTATATCAGCATTGTCCCTATGGCACAGGATTTTGCCTTTGATTTTCCCATATTTTGTACAAGTCTGAAATGACTAAGGAATTTTATGAACGTTAAATTAAAACATTCTGACTATAAGATTATTAATTTAAAAATCATCTTTTTCACTATCCTTCATGACTTATGCTTTCCAGGTTTTAAGTAGGTAGATATATTTTTACTTGCATTTTCCCCCAGCATGCATTTTTGCCATAAGAAATATTTGAAACACTCTCTACTTGAGACTATATTATCTAAAGTTTCCTAAATTTTCTTTTCAGGGTGAAGGGTAGGCTGTCATTTGATAATTCCATTTTCTATTTTTTGCTGCTTTGAGGTAAGTCACTGTATTCAATCCTACAGAAAACTTTTCAGCACATCTCCAAAAAGGGATTTTTAAAATATCAAATTCTAAGGTAAAAGAAGTTAAAATAACAAAGAGTTAGAAAGCTGCCTACAACTTAAACACTTTTTAAGTGTTTAAATAAACTTTTTAGCATGAAATGCCTTTACAAAAATGGGGAAAAATGGGAATAGTCAGCAACAGTAAATGAAACATTATGTAAAACATACAAAATAATATACCTCTCTCTTATTTCTTCTTGCAACCTTGAGGAATTCCATAAGGATCTGTAGTTGGGCTGCATGCGATTCCTATAATAGAAAATTATAATTGTTCTTTTAAAAATATAACTACGAGTTCAAAGTTTTCTTTAACACCACAGTATAACCAGTATGAAGCAAATTCATATATCGATTTAGCCTATTACTACTATTTAATCAGTTTTCCTATTTACTAACTGGCATTTTTAAAATCAAGCTATTTTCAGGGTGCCTGGGTGGTTCAGTTGGTTAACACTCTGCCTTCTGCTCAGGTCATGATCCCGGGGTCCTGGGATGGATCCCAGCATCAAGCTCTCTGCTCAGTGGGGTGTCTGCTTCTCCTTCTGCTCCTCCCCCATGTGCGCTCTCCCTCTCTCTCTCTGAAATAAACAAAATCTTTAAGGAACAACAACAAAAAAAAACTAGCCATTTTCCCCAAACTAAAACTAAACATAGCCATATGGGGTTTCCATGTCATGCTTTCCTTTCTCTTGCTGCCTTTAAAATACTCTGTCAATATTTTTGGCCATCTTATTTACCTTCTGTCTTGGTGCAGACCTCTTTGAATTGGTTCTGTTGGGAGCTTTCTGTGCCTCCTGAATCTGGATTTCTCTTTCCTTCCCCAGATTCAGTAAGTTTTTAGCTATTATTTCTTCAGAAAAATCTTCTGACCCCTTTTCTCATTCTTCTCCTTCTGGGATCCCTATCAAGTAACCGTTATGCTTGACAGTCTCTCTGACTTCCCTGGGTCTATTCTCATTTTGTATATTTTTTCCCCCTCTCATCTGCTCAGCTTGATTACTTTCCATTACTCTGTCCTCCATGTGGCTGATCCGCTCTTCTACTTCCTCTTGGTTGCTATTTATTCCAGGTGGTCTATTTTTATTTACATTTAATGAGTCCAATAGCTCTAACTGGTTCTTTTTTGCATCTTCTATCTCTTGTTGGAGGATCTCAGGGAGGTTCTGTACTCCTTTCTCAATTCTAGTGAGTATCTTTATGAGCATTACTTTAAATCTGCTATCAGACATATTACTTATCTCCATTTTGTTTAGGTCTTTTGCTCTGATTTTTTTCTGCTCTTCCATTTAGGACATATTCCTCTCTCTCCTCACTTTGTCCATTGTCGTATCAATGTGTTAGGAAAGTCAGCTACGCCTCCTGCACTTAAAAGTAGTGGCTTTATGAAGAAGAGGTCCTGCAGTGCAATGTCTCTTTTTCACCAGAAAATAGTGCTTTGGGGTGTCTTCTGTGTGTGTTGCTACAGGGGTGTCCTTTCATTGTGGTGGAGCTGTATTTGCCTTCATTCCAGCCTACAATGGCTCTCTGCCTGTTGTGGGCAGAGTCTGATGTGCCTGTGGTGTTAGTGGGCTGGTCCAGGATGGCCTTGGGCTTGAGCTGAGTCAGAGCAGTTATCTGCCAGAGATGAAGAAGCAGGCAACAGCAGGCACTTTCCCTCTGTTGTCCCCTGAGAAGCTTTTGTTGGTGGGCAGGGCCTGCAGTCAGACCAGCTGCCTGCCCTCAGCCCACTGCTGGGGTCACAGTCAGACTGGTGGGCAGTTATCTTCCCCCTCCCTGGAGCAGGACTTACTTTGGAGTGATACTGACCCTTGTCTGGGCTGCACACACACTGCCAGGCTTGTGGCCCTGCTTTGATGGGATCCTGCCAAGAGCAATCAGAGACAGTGGATCTGCTTCGTTGTGGCCTCTTATCAACATAGGGCTGCAGAGTCTGTTCTGCCAGTTTTCGGGTTGCTTTCTGGTTTATTTATGCCGATGTAGGTGTTCTCTAGATGGCCACACGGTAACAGGTGAACCCAGGATCCTCCTACTGTGCCATCTTTCCAGCAACCCAACAAAATTGTATTTTTAATAAATCCCTATCAGTATATAGAAATAAACTATAGGAAAAAAATATACCACAAAGGCCGGGAGAGGAAAAATGAAGTTTATTACTGTAAGATTCTTATAAATATAGATAGATGAAGGATATTACTTGAAGGCACAATGTATCAAAAATTGTATTAAAGACCCAAAAGTGGGTCCCTGGGTGGCTCAGTCAGTTGAGCATCAGCCTTCAAGTCAGGCTGTAATCTCATGGTCCTGGGATAGAGTTCCATGTCAGGCTCCCTGCTCAGCAGGAAATCTGCTTCTCTCTCTGCTCTTCCCCCCACCCCCTCATATTCTCTCTCTTTCTCAAATAAATAAAATCTAAAAACAAAACAAAAAACGAAAAACAAAAGCAACTACTAAGAAACAAAACAGAAACTTACCATGATAAATCCACAATGCAAATAAAATGAAATCAAGAAAAATATCCAATCTAAAATCATATCAATCATGTTGTCTGACCACAATGCAATTCAACTAAAATTGAATCACCAAAATATTTATTTGGAAAAGTAGCAACATCCAAAACACACACACACACACCAGACGACTATCAGACTGGCAATAACTAAAAATGAGAAAATATCAGGTGTTCATATAGTACAAAAGAGCAACCTGGTAATATCTGATATGTTAAAATGTGCATATAAATTCTATAAACAGTAATTTCATTCCTTAAAACACTAAGTGTATATACATGAGCACAAGGAAACATGTATAACAAAATTAAATGTAGTAATGATACTCACAGCTAAGAATTAGGAAGAACGTAAATATCTACCATAGGGGAATAGATATGTTCATGCAATGGGTTACCATTAATAAGTTAATATGAACTAGATCTATATTTACCAACATAAAGCCCAAAAAGTAAACAAAGAGGAATATGTCAAAAGGATAACTACAATATGGAACTTTTTATATAAACTTCTTTTAATTTTTTTATTATTTATTTATTTTTGAGAGAGAGAAAGCACATGAGCACAGAGAGGAGCATGCAAGCAACAGAGGGAGAGGAAGAAAATCCCAAGTAGGGTCCATGCCCAGCACAGAGCCCAATTTACTTTACAAAGATTTATTTATTTAAGAGAGAGAGCACACATATGAGCATGGAGAAAGGGGGGCTGAGGAAGAGAACAGTGGTAATCACTGCACAATACATGTATGTCAAATCATTATGCTGTATAGCTTAAGCTTATACAGTGCTATATGTCAATTATACCTCAGTAAAACTAAAATAAATTAATTAAAGATAAAGGCCCGTTTCCCAAAAAATATGGGAGAAATTTCTACCAGCCCTGCCAACCCCCCCACCCAGAATGGGAGAATCATTTTGGTAAGCACAACCTAAGCTACTTGCTTCTTCTACTAAGATTCCTATTCAATCAAATGGAATCCAGATCTAAGCTATATTAGTAATCCACCCACAGAATTTTGAAATTGTAAAGGAAAGTCCCTTTTCTTCTATCAAAAAATAAATAAATATAGATGAAGAAAGTGCAAATGACTACATTATGTTACAAATATCTGAGAAAAGAAAATCAGACGTGTCCCAAAGAAACAGACATGAGAAGCACCAAAGAATGATCCAACATTCAAGTGCCTGATCTCATTTCCTTATAGTCTCCAGAAAAGCTGGCTATGGTTCCAATCTTCCCAATATTTGGTTGTTAAACACTTCCTTTTCACATATGTCAGCTACTCACTCCCTTACCCTGTCAGTAGATTCCCACTTTTGTTTCATAGGTCAGGGCGATACCTACTTATGCTGAGGTGTGAGTTGCTCCTAATGGATCATATTCAATTCCTAATACATGCAAATTCACATTTTATATTATTTATAAACATTTTACATTGTTTATACTTTATATCATTTATATTTATTTACATGAAATAAACACAATTTTACATTTATTTATAGTTTATTACATGAAACAGGATATATTTAGTTCTAGTTCCCATCTTTCTAAATGCCTTTATTTAAGCCATACACTACCGCTGCCACCAACAAACACCTGCTAAAAGGATTTTATGTAGGTAAAAATAATCTCTATTTCATCTTCCAAATCTCTTATGTGAATAAGGAAAGATCTAGCAAGGAATATATTCATTAGAAGACAAATGACCAATATAACTGTTCCCTATTAAAATGAAACTGTAGGGACGCCTGGATGGCTCAGTTGGTTGGACGACTGCCTTCAGCTCAGGTCATGATCCCGGAGACCCGGGATCGAGTCCCGCATCGGGCTCCCGGCTCCACGGGGAGTCTGCTTCTCCCTCTGACCTTCTCCTCGCTCATGCTCTCTCATTGCCTCTCTCTCAAATAAATAAATAAAATCTTTAAAAAATAAATAAATAAATAAATAAATAAATAAATAAATAAATAAAATGAAACTGTAGGAGTGCCTGGGTGGCTCAGTGGGTTAAGCCTCTGCCTTCGGCTCGGGTCATGATCCCAGGGTCCTGGGATCGAGCCCCACATAGGACTCTCTGCTCCACAGGGAGCCTGCTTCCTCCTCCCTGCCTGCCTCTCTGCCTATTTGTGAGCTCTGTCAAATAAATAAATAAAATCTTTAAAAAATAATACTATGGAGTATTATGCCTCCATCAGAAAGGATGAATATCCGACTTTTGTAGCAACATGGACGGGACTGGAAGAGATTATGCTGAGTGAAATAAGTCAAGCAGAGAGAGTCAATTATCATATGGTTTCACTTATTTGCGGTGCATAACAAATAACACGGAGGACATGGGGAGATGGAGAGGAGAAGGGATTTGAGGGAAATTGGGGGGGGGAGATGAACCATGAGAGACTATGGACTCTGAAAAATAATCTGAGGGTTTTGAAGGGGCGGGGGGTGGGAGGTTGGGGGAGCCTGGTGGTGGGTATTGTGGAGGGCATGCATTGCATGGAGCACTGGGTGTGGTGTAAAACTATGTATGAATTCTGTTACGCTGAAAAGAAATTTAAAAAAAAAGAATTAAAAAAAATAATAATAATAATAATAAAATAAAATGAAACTGTAGGGACGTCTGGGTGGCTCAATGGGTTGAGCCTCTGCCTGCGACTGAGCCCCACATCGGACTCTCTGCTCAGCAGGGAGCCTCCTTCCTCTTCTCCCTCTGCCTGCCTCTCTGCCTACTTGTGATCTCTCTGTCAAATAAATAAATAAAATCTTTAAAAAAAAATTGTTTTTTAGTAAAATAAAATAAAATGAAACTGTATTTTGTCATGATCTTTCTTATCACTCAGTTTTTCTGAATATAAATGAGCCACCACAACTTGTAAGAAATCTTTTACTTGAAAGGGGGGACTCTTAGAAGTGATACCTTGTGCACACTCTTTCTTACTGAATAAAATTGGATGGACTGAGTGACAGATACTATCCTATTATTTTTAAACATTTCTAGATATTTTTTCAATGCAATAAAGACCACCACTTAAAATGTTTTAAAGTTCAACTGCCAACTGAGGGTTTTAGAGGGGAGGGGGGTTTAGGGGGAAGGGTGACCCTGGTGGTGGGTATTAAGGAGGGCACATATTGCATGGAGCACTGGATGTTATACATAAACAATGAATCTTGGAATACTGCATCACAAACTAATGATGTATTTTATGGTGAATAATATAACACAATTAAAAATAAATAAATAAAATAAAGTTCAACTGCCACTTACTGCTTCCAGTTGTTTCTTCTTCTGTACTAGTAATTCCAACATGAGGTTGACATTGGCCAAATCAAGGTTATCTTGATCAGTTCCCAACAAATCTTGAAATATTTGCCACCTGTGGCCATTCTAAAAACGAAGAAACACAGTAACTTCCTAAGAAGACTGTTTTAGAGACCCTAAAATGTTTAACTGCTACTTCCTAATTATGTTTATTACATAGATATCAAAAATATACTATAATATTCTAACCTACTCCTTCCTAGCCAATAATTCCCCATTGCCTTCTAATTATAATTAAACACTTTCTCTCTTAAATCAATCTGGGTAACAGATACAGAAGGCATATTCAAAACAAATGCTAAGTGAGCTTGTCTAAAGGTGTAACTCCCTTCAAAATAAGTGCTTGGATTTTAATTATTTGTCTAGCCATATTTTCAACTTTGTACTTGGTAAGGTATTAATTTAGGCTCACTTCCCTCAATAATTTAGGACTGATTCTCTTAAGTTGAGAATCTTCCAAAAGTTTTTCCAAATTACCAACCGTAGTTCCACCCTGCTATATAATCCTCCAAATGCCATGTACTACGAGATAACTCTGACTCAGTGTGATCCCAGAAAACCTTTCAAAAGATGATCACTAAATTTTAGATGATGCAGGTAACAAAAGTTCTTTATTAAACAAAATAATCTTAAACAAATTTTCTTCTTAAAGAAAATCAATGACATACTAAGCTCTAATATCTAATTAATATTAAGCCAATAAAAACAACAAATTGAAATTTATTAAAAAGTAGTAATAAGAGTTGAAACATACGGTGCTACTCACTGAGTGGTCCAATTTGAACCTCTTTTCCTCAAATCTTTGCTTCTGTTTGAGAATGAGCTCATTCACTGAAAAGAGATACAAAACAAAAAGCACATATAATTTGTATTGTTGTTAAATGTATCATCTAATTGTTCTGTTTAAACGGGTTCTGTTTTCACTTTTAAAAGCCCCCAAATTAAAAAGATGCTAAGCAGAAAATGCTAGGCTTTCACTTTATTTCAAATTAGAAAACAATTTTCCACAGATTCTAAGGTTACAACTGCTATTATTACTACCACTATTATTAAAGGAGAATTCTCTGTACTTTCTCGTACACATCTCAATTATGATACTATCAGCACCTGGAGGAGACAATTCCTCACTGTGTTGGTCTGTTGCATCCTCTACATGGTACCTGGTTGATTCTCTAAGGTAGACACTAGAGATTCTTATTTGTTCTTCTTTTTGTCACTTTCCTATAAATACCATGGCAGATACTGTCAGTTACCTATCCAAAACCATCCCACCCACCCCCTTTTTTTAAAAACAACATAATTTTTTTTTTCCTAAGCCACATGCTTTCAGAAAAGCTAGGTTCCACCCCAGCCCAACGTTATGATTCTTGACTAACTTAAGCCAATCTTGACATTCATACCTTTGCAATAACTGACATGGGATTAAGTACGTGACCCAGTTTTAATGGTATGCTGTCTTTCAGAAAGAAATGGATAGGCAGAAAAGAAGTTCTTTCCCTCCCTTCTTTAAGAGATGATGCCTGGAACTACTCAGAGCCATCCTACAATCTTAGAGTAGCTAGTCAAAGAACCAATACAAGCTAGGATGGAGGAACAAAAAGATGTAAAGAACTTAATGATATCCCTGAACCACTGAATTTCCAATTCTACAAATCCTTTTCTTCTGTCTTTAAGGATGAACTTATAACATCAAACAAACAATAACAACAAAAAAAGTCTGATAAAGAGTAAGAAACTAGGGGCTTCTGGGTGGCTTAGTTGGTTAAATGTCTGCCTTTAGCTCAAGTCATGAGCGCCAGATCCTGGGATGGAGCCCTGCATTAGGCTCCCTGCTCAGCAGAGAGTCTGCTTCACCCCCTCCCACTGCTACTCCCCCTGCTTATACTATCAAATAAATAAATAAAATACTAAAAAAAAAAGAAACTAGCACTAAATCAGTTTAGCCCTAGGCTAGCACTTTATAAACATGATCCTATGGGTTATTCTCCCCATTTTAGAGATGAGGGAATATTAGAGGGAGCATCAAGAACTTACTCATGGTGACACAGAGTACAAAACTGAGTTGGGATACAAATCCAACTAATATTTTCCACTATACCAAAATCCAACTATAAATATTTCCAAACAAACCAGAGAAGTATCAAGCCCATACTAGGAATCCAAGCTTCAAGGATAAGTAAGACTCAATCTAAGTAAGATGCAATCTAAGACTTGAGCAACTCTGAGTAGGAAGACAAATATATATGACACAGTAGGTATAACATAATGTGATAGTCAGTACTATCACTGAAGCATACTTACAAAGAACACAGGACAAGGAGCAATCACGTGTAAATAAGCAGGCTACACACAGAAGGTGACATTAGAATTGATCCATAACATCCACACAGAGATTCATTAAGCAGAAAAAGAAGTGGAAAAGAATTAAGAGAAGGGTGTGAGAAAGAAGGGGTTAAAGTCATACAAGACCAGGAGATAAGATGACTTTAAATAAATATGGCTGAAACACAGGGTCAAAGTGATTTTGTTAATGATTAATAGGTTATGAACTAAGGCTGGAAATGAAGACAGATAGGAACCTGATTCTGAAGAGCCTGGTTTGTATTTCACAAGTAAAGTTACCATTATAACCCAGGAAAGAGAAAGGAGAGCTTGAACTAATGTAGTGGGAATAAAGACAAGCTCATAAATAAGAGTTTAATGTTTCAGTTACAGAATTAAGCATCTGAATAAAAACTGGGACTTCAACTTTAATACTTTACATGTGTACACCAAATTGCATTTTCCTGAGAAATCTCACATATCACTGAATTTTTTTTCATGATTACTGAAGGTATTATTACTGATTTTATTTAACATAGGGCATTTCTCTCATCCCACATATCACTGAATTTGAAGGATATTCTATATCCATAATTTTAAATGTCTGGACCCTTGAAATGGCCACAGTACTAAGAACAAACAATGCATTTTTACTGCCAAAGCTTCCATTCTAGTAACTATATTTTTAGAAGCAGAAGAGTAGTTAAAGCATATATGCTTGTGGAACAGATGGCTTAGGACCAAATCCCAATTCCACCAATACTATTGTATAAGTGTATAAAAGTAACCCAACTTCTCTGTACCTTAGCTTCCTCACCCGAAGGAGGATGTTGATGACAAGAGTACTTATCTCATAGGACTGAAAATTAAATGAGTTAGCTTACACAAAGCACTTAGGACACTACCTGGCAGTAGTAAGGATGTTATATACTTTTTTTTAATGGTTATTTTAAACTTAGCATTCATGTTGTCCCTTCAAAGAATAATAATGTTATTCAGAAGGGTGATAAAATTCAATTTATAAATTTTACACATAGACAGAGAAAGCTAGAAAAGAGACTGAGCAAGGGAGAGAGATGGAGGCAGGTAGCTGGAGAGAGGGATAGGGAGAGCTAGAGAGCAAGTCTTGGCAGGAGCAGAGGAGAGCAACTGCAGGAATTGGGGGGAGGTGGGCGGGTGCAGGATAGATGGGAACAGGGACAGGAACACTTCACCTTGCAAGAACCTTCTAGTAACAAGACCAAGCAGGATGGAAAGAATAGTGAATGTGTTGGAAGAGCAAGGGTGTAAAGGGTAATGAAATAGAATATAGTGGAAGGTAGAAGAGCTGGAGGAAGGAAAGTCAGAAGAAAAAGGGTCTGTGGTATAGTGTTTAGGGCAGGAAAGGAAAAATCAAAGTATTCATCTTGACAGAAAAGTAAATGATTATAAATGACCAAAAAACCAAATCTCTGAGTGTTTGGCTTCTAATTCTTTGCTTCCATTAAAATTAAAGAAAGGACTTGACTTGTTAACTAACTGAGCATTAAGACTGTTTTTGATGATAAATCAATAAATGCTTTTTTTCGGATGCCTGGGTGGCTCAGTCAGTAGAGCAGCTGCCTTTGGCTCAGGTCATGATCTCAGGGTCCTTGGATTGAGTCCCACATCGGGCCCCTTGCTTGGCAGAGAGCCTGCTTCTCTCTCTCCCTCTGCCTGCCACTCTGCCTGCTTGTGCTCTCTCTCTCTCAAATGAATAAATAAAATCTGATTAATTAATTTAAAAACGCTTTTTTTTCTTAATTTCTTAAGTGAGAACGAGGTCAAAAAACTGAGTGACATTAGTGTTAACAAAATTCCTTCAAGCCCCATCAACTTATTCATGTAAGCAAGCTTCTTAAGACTTACACTTTAAAAAGAAAAATCTTAAAATTACATAATGTTATAGATCAATTATATCTCAATTTTTAAAAAACTATGATGATCCTAAATAAATGAACAAACAAATGGAACTCATTCCTTGTCCTAGTAATAACTACTAAGGATACCAGAACTGAGAAAAGCACCAAACCTTAATAAGCAGCATGTTTTCAATAAATATTTATGCCTAATACTTTATAAAATTTGTAAATATATGTTTGACCAATTACATACTATTATTCATACTTAATATATTCATATATATTCATATATTATTCATTATACATACATAATAATTCAATAATCCAGAAAAATATTTGAGATTTTTAAATTATGTTCAAAAAAATTTTTATGTCTATAGTTTCTATTTATATACATTTCTATTACAGAAAAGCACTACAGATAGGTCGACAGGTTTCAAGTATGAAAATACATCATGTAAGGATAAAATTATGTGGACAATAATCGATTTAAGTAGAAGTTCAAAGAGAAAAGGAATAAATAAAATTTCCCATTGTTAATGAAAGGTATCTATTTTCAAATTAATGATATCAAACCACTATGATATTTCACTGGATACATTTTCAAAAAAGATAAAAGCTTTATTTTTAAATAATTAGATTTATAACACTCCTAAAGTTACATCCTTTACTACCACTTAAACTTATAAAGAAAACTTGAGGATGATCATTTTAAATGGGGTTCACTACGTGAGGAAGAACATTTTCAGAATTTTTATGAGTCACCCAAGCAAAAAGTTTTGAAGACCACTGTTAAAGAAAATGTATAGCTCAGCCCTTTATCCATGACTCAGGTAAACGTACAGTATTAAAAGGGAATGGTCCTGGGATGCCTGGGTGGCTCAGTTGGTTAAACATCTGACTTCAGCTCAGGTCATGATCCCAGGGTCCTGGGATCAAGTCCTGCCTCAGACTCCCTCTGCCTGCCATTCTGCCCACTTGTGCTCTCTCCCCCTCTCTCTGACAAATAAATAAATAAATGGGAAGGATCCTAACCTATCAACAAAAAAAAGTGCAAGGCTACTTAGTAGCCTTCAAAATTATAAGACATACTTATTTTACCATGCTCAAGAAGAAATCTGAAATTACTTCAAAAGGTTCAAGGTCCTCAACCCAACCAAGAATGACAGGTGCTATACAAATGAATCACGGAAACTCAAGCTAAAGCAATGGAAATAAATAACTTAGAAGGGTTTTTTCAGTAAAAGAAAAAACAAGGTGGAATTCCACATTCAGAAATAGATCTCAAGGGGCATGTGGGTGGCTCAGTCGTTAAGCGTCTGCCTTCAGCTCAGGTCATGATCCCAGGGTCCCAGGATCAAAGCCCCCATGGGCTCTCTATCAAATAATTAATAAAAATCTTTAAAAAGTTTAAAAAATAAATAAAAGAAATAGATCTCAATGGCACCCTGAATACATAGGATCCCTGTCTACCTAATGTGGGAAGCTATGAATTTGAATTTTTTTTTAAAGATTTTATTTACTTTACAGAGAGAGACACAGTGAGAGGGGGAACACAAGCAGGAGGAGAGGGAGAGAGAGAAGCAGCCTCCTCGCTGAGCAGGGAGCCCAATGTGGGGCTCAATCCTGGGACTCGGGATCATGACCGGAGCCAAAGGCAGACGCTTAAGTGAGTCACCCAGGTATCCTGAATTTGAATATTATTGTACAAATGTAAAGAGGGGAAGGGATGATGGGAAGAAAAACAGAAAAGGATGTTTCAGGATAAAATGTTATTTCCATGGCTGACATTCATAATCACATTACAAGCTGCCCTATAATTAAAAGACTTTAAATATGGACATAAAATACTTACACTCCAATTACCCAGAACAAAAATTTAGTATCCATAAAAAGAAAAGGTTAAAAACTAGATCATCACCCAGATAATTTCCAGCTCAGAAAATCAGTTAAGTATGACTTCACTATTCACTGGATATATGTGAGAATATATACTTAATGTATGAAATCACTTTCTGACTAAAATAGTACTATGCTTTGAAAGTCCTTCCATACTGGTATATAGTGCTCCCTCTAGTTAGAAATCCACATAAAAGACTCATTTTGGACTCATTAAAAAATATTGCCTGAAAATTTTAGTAAACACCAAAATTGCCGGAAGATCAGATTCCTTTCTGTATTTAACGATTCCAAAAGAAGTTTTCTGAAGTTATGACAACTGATAGAAAAGATTCTGGAGCCCACACAGCAGCAACAATCCATGTTTCTGAGCTCAGGGACACAAGGTTTTGCTTTGCAGGACTTTGATTTCCCTTCTACCCAATCTAGCCCATTAAGTCCAGTCCTACAGAGTATCACACCACTCAATGTTTCTTCTTTTCCTAAGTTCCTTCTCCAAGTTTTTACTTTTCAATTGCTTCCCCAGGTCACAGGCTCTCTTCCCCTATCCGGAAATCCAATTACCCAAGTTTCTCCCCACCTTTTCCCTCTCTCCATTAACACTTTCTTCCCCTGACCCTCACTTCTACCCCAGAAGCACAACCAGCAGGAATGCACCACATTGTATAAAGAGACATTGTATTCTGGACCTCTGGCATCCCCTTTAACCTCACATTATGCCCCACCATCTATATAAGAAACTAAGGGTTGTGTCAGTCAATTTTTCTTTTTTCATGAAACTTAACAACAATATTATATAGTACTAACAACACATGGTATGGAAAATACATCACTCAATAACAAAGACTGGGGAAAACACCCAGAAGAGAAAGACTTGCTTTACCCCTACACTATGTTTTCTGAGTAAATTTCTGCCAGCATACACTCTTGGGGATAGAATATTTTAAATAATAAAGAATCATTCCAAAGACTCACCCAAGAAATTAGGATACAGATGGTCAATATTATCCACAACATAGTTACACTTGGGACATCTATTATTATCCTCCAAACTCTGATGAATACACTTGTAGCTATTAGCAGGAAAAAAATAAAATAGGGTTCATTAAATCAGTAAAGGATTAATAAACTGGTCATAAAATAATGCCTATAAAGTCTTCTATTTCTCATTTAAAACAAGTAATTTGTTATCAAATTTATTTCAGCTTACATTTTATTATAATAAATTATAGAGCATTTATTAAGTAACAGTATACAAAAGTTAATATTTAAAATGAACTTGAGTAGCAAGTCTACTGGATATAGGACGTTAAAAAAAAGTATTAACTTTTAAGTTTACGCAATTTAAATACTACATAACACCACCCAAGAAAAGCAAATGCCTATGATTTAGTTAAGCAAATAGACTATTCATGTTCTTAGAGTGCTGATATCCTTAATACAAAATGAGCACACTCAAATAAAAAAAGTAAGAGAAAAACAGAAAGACCAACAAGACAAGCATTAGTCAATAAGAATGAGAAAATCATCACCTTCAGTAGGATAAAAAAATTGATTTTAAATCATATACTGCTTTTTACTAAACAGAATGGAAAATTAAAGAAAATACTATCAGAGTTAAGGAGCACATGCGAACCTCGCGTACTGTTGAAGTAAATGCAACTGCCACAACATTTTCAGAAGGCAAGTTGTATGGAAAACCTTAAGGTTGTGTATCCCCTTTGATGTAATGATTTTATTTCTAGGAATTTACCCTAAGGAAATGAGCAGAGGTATATATATAGAAAGGTGCTCAATTCAAGATTATCTGTAAATAGCAAAATAAATTAGAAGCAACCAATACACTACAAAATTGACTAAATAATTGGGTAAACATCAATCTAAAAAATACCCTAAAAAATCATATTATAATACATAATTATATGCCATGAAAAATAATAATTCTTGTTGGTTATAGCTAAAGAAAGAGGATTACAAGAAATGTTTCCTTCCTCACAATATATAGTTCTGTAATGTTTGACATTTTGCAATTATGTATCATCTTTTAATAAAAAATATTTTAGGGGTGCCTGGGTGGCTCATTGGGTTAAAGCCTCTGCCTTCAGCTCGGGTCATGATCCCAGGGTCCTGGGATCGAGCCCTGTGTAGGGCTCTCTGCTCAGCAGGGAGCCTGCTTCCCCCTGCCCCCGGCCTGCCTCTCTGCCTACTTATGATCTCTGTCTGTCAAATAAATAAATAAAATCTTTAAAAATATATATATATTTTAGGGGCGCCTGGGTTGGTCAGTTGGTTAAGCAGCTGCCTTAGGCTCAGGTCATGATCCCAGCGTCCTGGGATCGAGTCCCACATAGGGCTCCTTGCTCAGCGGGGAGCCGGCTTCTCCCTCTGCCTCTGCTCACTCTCTCTCTCTCCCTCTCTGACAAATAAATTTTTTAAAAAAATTAAAAAAAAATAAATAAATATATTTATTTATTTATATTTTAAATACTGTTTCACTACAGCTGCCTGGGTGGCTCAGTTGGTCTCCACAACCTGGAATGGGAGCCCAAAGGACTCCACTGTCACTCTGCCCCTCCCCCACCCACCACTACCACCATCACCTTCCCCCTCCACCCCCACTCATGTGCTCTCTCTCCCCCAAATTAAAAAAAAAAAACTCTATATATATATATATATATATAGTCTCCCCTCCCACAAAACCACAGAGAAATATCAAATTGACATTAGGAAAAAAAGTCATGGGGCGCCTGGGTGGCTCAGTGGGTTTAAGCCTCTGCCTTCAGCTCAGGTTATGATCCCAGGATCTTGGGATGGAGCCCTGCATCAGCTCTCTGCTCCGCGGGGAGCCTGCTTCTCCCCTCTCTCTCTGCCTGCCTCCCTGCCTACTTGTGATCTCTGTCTGTCAAATAAATAAATAAAATCTTTAAAAAAAAAAAAGAAAAAAGTCACTACATCACTTTTTATGGACTAAAAATCACAACCTCAACATAGTGGATACAGTACAATCACATTTCTGCTTTTTAAAAATTGCATATGTTGGGGCACCTGGGTGGCTCAGTGGGTAAAGCCTCTGCCTTTGGCTCAGGTCATGATCCCAGAGTCCTGGGATCGAGCCCCGCATCGGGCTCTCTACTCGGCAGGGAGCCTGCTTCTCCCCTCTCTCTCTGCCTGCTTCTCTGCCTACTTGTGATCTATCTGTTAAATAAATAAATAAAATCTTTTTTTTTTTAATTGCATATGTGAAAAAAAATTGCATGTGTCCATTTAAAAATAAACCAAAAAGACATTTATCATAATGTTTACAGTGTATGTCCCTGGGCCATAAAATTACAGGGAACTTTTTCTTTTTAGACTTCTACAAGTTTTGGGGCGCCTGGGTGGCTCAGTTGGTTAAACAACTGCTTTCCATTCAGGTCATGATCCTGGAGTCCCAGAATCAAGTCCCACATCTGGCTTCTTGCTCAGCAGGCAGTCAGCTTCTCCCTCTGACCTCTCCCCTCTCATGCTCTCTCTCTTTCAAAAAAGTAAATAAATACGTGCTCGCTTCGGCAGCACATATACAAAAAAGTAAATAAATTTAAAAATCTTTAAAAAAAAAAAAAAGATGCCTACAAGTTTTTATAGCAAAAAGGCACTGCTCCTAACAACCAGAAAAAAAATTATTTCTAAGAAATAACAAGGGTGATTTATAAAAAAGATTCCTAAAAAGACAGCACCTCTTTTATTCTGTATCCAAATTACTATAAATTTACTTCAGCTTTGTAAGTTGAAGCTAATTTTTATAACCTACTTACTCACTCTATCTTATCAAAACAGAAACCTACAACCATCAGGTTTCTCTGTACTAATTAACAACTACTTCTTCTTCTCAATTTGGTACTTTCAAGGTAAGTTAAAATAGAAACGACTTCATAGAGAACTGCAGTGATGATCTTTGGCACAGCACAAGGACCTAAAGATCAGAGTAAATGGCTGCCACAAAACAGGTACTCAAACAAATATATATATATATATATATATATATATATATATATATGTGTATATATATATATATAAAACAAATAACTGGGGCACCTGGGTGGCTCAGTGGGTTAACCCTCTGCCTTCGTCTCAGGTCATGATCCCAGGGTTCTGGGATTGAGCCCGTATCGGGCTCTCTGCTCAGCAGGGAGCCTGCTTCCTCCTCTCTCTCTCTCTCTCTCTGCCTGCCTCTCAGCCTACTTGTGATCTCTGTCTGTCAAATAAATAAATAAAATATTTTTTAAAAAATAGAAGACTTTGTGGTATTTAAAACTAAACAAAACGGGACACCTGGGTGGCTCAGTTGGTTAGGCGGCTGCCCTCGCCTCAGGTCATGATCCCACATCGGGCTCCTTGCTCAGCAGGGAGCCTGCTTCTCCCTCTGCCTCTGTCTGCCACTCTGTCTGCCTGTGCTTGCTCGCTCTCTCTCCCTCTCTCTCTGACAAATAAATAAATTTTTTTAAAAAACTAAACAAAACAAAACAAAACAAAAAAAACAAATGACTTATACAGTGTTCCAGAAATAATAACATCACCTCTTGCAACTATGACAAGGCTAGGATTGCCATATTACCACATGATAGGTTCCATATCTAACAGAAAATCTCCTACGAAGAAATTCCAGTGAAGGAAAAAAATATACAAATTGTTTTTGTTTTCATTTTTATTGCAAGGGAAAGGCATAAAGCAAGTATGCAATTAAAACATGGAAGCACTTATAATCTGCTAGGGAAAATGGAAATGAGTTCATATTACCAGCAAATATTCCCAAAGAACAAGATTTAACCCTTTAAAAAATCTGCAAGTTCAAATAAACCAAGTGATGAAGTAGAAAATCTGGGAAGGTTATTAAAGATGAGAGAAGCAGTTGACAGATAAGCGGAAGGGCATTCTGGGTTTTAGCAAATGCCTTTTGTAAAGAAATGATAGTTAGAAATGAGCCAATAATATGATAAGAAGAATAAGCTAAGTTGTTACCCCAGTGAAAGAGACTGTCACTACATAAGAAATTATCCCAGAGTCCAACGGAATATCCTTCTCTCCTATCTTCAGCAACCTAATCACATCCCTTGTCAGTAGGTTTACTACCACACCATCCTCCTAGAAGAAAAAAATAGTCCAGGATGAAGCAAGAAGGAACTGTCCTCAGGAACAAAAGTTCAAGTGACTTTTCCCCATTGCATTGGTAATATCCATCTATACTACAAAATGAAAATGCATCAACTTACATACCACTGTATAAAACTGACACGACAAGTTGCATCAAGTTTATCTTATAGCATCTACTACCTCACTACCACCCCTCGGCAGACCTGTCCTAGTTTGAGAAATAGTAACTATCTTATTTTGTACTTATCTGTATATGTGTCTATAATCCCTTCTTCTATTTGTTCATTCAAAACAAGGATTTGTTTTAATTCATCTCTGTAACCTCAATGTCTAGCACAATATCCTGTTAGAGTTGAACTAAATAAATGTTCAATGCATGAAAAAAAATAGCTATAGACAAAAAGAAACATGTCTTCTGGGTCACATAAAACACCACTAGAAATTCTCAATTATTTCTTTCACAATAACTCTACTTGACCAGCACCATCCCAGATGTGGAATTTTGGATTCCAAAAGAAGGATAAGTGTCTAGACTAGTGATCAAAATGGGGGGACACAGAGATATATATCTTGGGTCTACTTGAGAAGTTTTCAAAAGCTACTCACACTAAAACTCTTAAAAATAGTAATTCAGGGGGATGCCTGGGTGGCTCAGTTGGTTAAGCAGCTGCCTTCGGCTCAGGTCATGATCCCGGCGTTCTGGGATCGAGTCCCGCATCGGGCTCCTTGCTCGGCAGGGAGCCTGCTTCTCCCTCTGCCTCTGCCTGCCACTCTGTCTGCCTGTGCTCGCTCTGACAAATAAATAAATAAAATCTTTAAAAAAAAATTAAAAAAATAAAAAAATAAAATAAAAATAGTAATTCAGCACTAGAATGTGCTGACATAAATGGGTGCCTATGTTTATTAAGTGTATATCTGATAATGAAGAATGAATATTTTGAAATTTTGCCCTTTGTAACAACATGAGTGGACCTCAAGGGTATTATACTAAGTGAAGTCAAAAAAAGACAAGTACCATACAATTGCATTTATATGTGGAATCTAAGAACAAAACCAACAAACAACCAAACAAGCAGAAACAGATTCATAAATACAAAGAACAAACTGGTGGTTGTCAGAATGGAGGAGGATGGGGACATGGGCAAAATAGGCAAAGGGGATTAACAGTGATAAACCTCCATAAAATAAATAAGTCACAGAGATGAAAAGAACTGCATAGGGAATATTATCAATAATATTATAACACTGTATGGTGACAGCTGGTAACTACACTTATGGTGGTGAGCACTGAGTAATGTACAGAATTGTCTAATTACCATGTTGCACACCTGAAACTAATATAACAATTATGTCAACTATACTTCAATAACTTTTTTAAAATGAGTATTTCTCCATAGATGTATGGTTACTCTGTTTCTTCTATTAAGTATATACCTGCCCCCCCCCCAAAAAAAAGTATAGTCCTACTATAAGGTATAAATATCTTTTTCTTTTTTTCTTTTTTTTAACTTTTAGGGCACCGCCTGTAATACACAGAACACTATACCCTTTAACCATCCAAAGACCTCTTTGAATGTTTTCTGAAATCCTCTATTCACCCACCCCCAATACACGAACTTTCTGTTTCTCTTCATTTTTCTCTAAGTAATTGTAGACACTAGGGTAAATAAGACCTTATCATAAATACCTTTTTCTCTCTCTGTAAACAGGGGTGAGTACATATAAAAAACTGTGAATAATCAGAAAGTTCTCAAAAAAGAGGAGACTTTAAACAAGAACAGCAAAGACAAATTAGTACAGTAGTCCTATATAATAACTGGGTATAAAGAAGGACTAACAGCAAGGTACAGGACAAATAATTAATCAAAAGCCCCAAAGGACAAGCTGATACCCAGGTCTGACCACAGATATGCTGGAAGATGAACAACATGAGGGATGCTATTAATTATAATTAATTTGTAATGAAACAAAATAGTAAATTAGAACTTGGAAGACATGAGGTCTGAGAAGAAAAGTGCAGGGGGCAAGCTGGAGGTAACAAAGGGAAAAAGCAAACCTTATCTCTACATCACAAAGAAGCCAAATACAACAGCTAATAGCAGGTTCATGTCAAGTGGGAATAGCCTCTCCAACCTT
The DNA here is from genome assembly GCA_004024625.1 of Mellivora capensis. Lineage (NCBI taxonomy): Eukaryota > Metazoa > Chordata > Mammalia > Carnivora > Mustelidae > Mellivora > Mellivora capensis. The sequence continues at coordinate 113,313 of PISX010004585.1, forward strand.
ATTCATAAGTAAGACTAGGGATAAACAGTTCATGTGGTCCAATTTGATTTAGTGTTAATAATTTGGACAGAGCCTGGAAATGCTAACACTGCTTAGCTCCAGATTACCAGCCAGCATTCAAGTTAGCGAAGATTTGATCCAAGAGGCTACCATTAATGACTGAAGTTCCAATGGCCTCACATGATAGGACAGGGTAAATAATTACGAGCTTTTCCTGTAGACAAAAGTACAAAATGTCTCACAGTTTCACAAGCCTGACAATGGGACTGCCAGTCTCCAAGCGGACTAGCTCCTGACAACCTTATGGTCTCTATCCTACCAAAACCTGCTCTCTAGTAGGTATTTTAAAACACATTCATATTTTAAAACACACTCAGGTTACAACAGCACTTGAATTATAACAAGGATCTAAACTTAAACTATTTTTATTTGAAAGGAAAAACAGATATTTAAGAAACTAGTGGGGTTTCCAACGATGACCTAAGGACACACCTTGAAGATTACGGGACTCATTGGAAAGGCCAGGGACTATTTAATTCTAAAGTCAATCAGTAATTTATTACACTTCAGAACATACCAAAGGAAGATTATTGTACTTGTTTACCAGACTCTTCAGTGTCTTTTTAAAATGCCACAGTGAATATATAAGTTGAGGAGGGCAGTTAGGAAAATTTAAATCCTCATTTTATCATTCATTTGTACCAAACATCTACACCTTCAGAACTAGAAAAGAATAGATGGTGAAGGAGTAGGAAGAGAAGGTAGAGATGGACAGCAAAAGAGATAGGTTGAGTGACTGGACAAATAAAAGGCAAGTTACAGAGCTAGAACCAGAATCCTGGTTTACCAACTTCAAGACCCTGCTCTTTTAGCTCTAAATCAGTATTTCTCAAATGTAGGCAATTTTGTCCCCTACTTGATATCTGACAATGTCTGGAGACATTTTTGGTTGTCACACTTGTGAGAAAAGGGACTGCTACTGGGTAGAGGCCAGGGATACTGCTAAACAATCTACAATACCAGGATAATCACCCACAACAGATATTATGTGGTCCAACAGTCAATACTTCCAAAGGCAGAGAAAGCCTAATCTAAATCACCCAATTTTCCAGAGATGAAACTCAAAGTCTCCAAGGGAGGTATATGGTTTCCTATGGAATGCTTTGGTGCTAGATCAATTAATGGACCAAAGGAAACACTACTGTTAAACAATAAGACTGAAAAGACCAAGACCATACATGTATCAATCTAAAAGCAAGACACACATGACCAGAACTTCCGTAGCAGTAAGGAGCAGAAAGTTATTCATCAACCATAACAATGTCAATATAATGATACACCAGGAAATCTAAATTATTTAAGGCAAGATGGCCTTTTTTTTTTTTTAAACACCAGCAAAAATAATTCTGGAAGGACACACCATCACACCTTACCAGGATAACCTCTGAGGAGGTAGACCAAAAAAAAAAAAAAAAAAGACTGGAAAAACAATGACATTTACATCTCAGAGCTTTCTGGACAATAAAACTTGTTTTTTAAACAAGAATACATATTGCTTATTTTAATAACATATTTTAATAAAAAGCATAGTACAGGCCAAGAAAGTTCATTTTTATTCTGAACTTCTTTTTAAATGACTGGTAGATTGGATATACCTATCACTGCTGCATCATGCTCCAAATCAAACTAAAATACTTACAAACTGGTAATAACACCCAGTATATCAACAGTGTAAATAATTAATGACACGACTGACAGCAAACAGACTATACCACCCCCAATCAAAAATAAACAAAAGGAATTAAACAAACAAATTACATAACCATTAGGATGGCTACTATTTTAAAAAAAAAAAAAGAGAAAATGACAAGTTTATGGAGGTTCCTCAAAAAATTAAACACAGAACTATCATATGATACAGCAATTCTGCTTCTGGGTATATATCCAAAAGAACTGAAACCAGTCTCTCAAGGAGATATTTAGACACCAATGTTCAAAGCACCATTCTTAACAACAGTTAAGAAGGCAACCCAAGGGGTGCCTGGGTGGCTCAGTGGGTTAAGCCTCTGCTTTCAGCGCAGGTCATGATCTCGGGGTCCTGGGATCGAGCCCCACATCGGGTTCTCTGCTCAGGGGGTAGCCTGCTTCCTCCTCTCTCTCTGCCTACTTGTGATCTCTCTGTCAAATAAATAAATAAAATCTTTAAAAAAAAAAAAAAGAAGGCAACCCAAATGCCCATGAACAGATGAACAAATGAAATACAGTATACAGGGGTGCCTGGGTGGCTCAGTTGGTTGGGCGACTGCCTTTGGCTCAGGTCATGATACTGGAGTCCCAGGATCGAGTCCCACATTGGGCTCCCTGCTCTGCAGGGAATCTGCTTTTCACACTGACCTCTCTCATGCTCTCTCTCTCTCTCTCAAATAAATAAATAAAATCTTAAAAAAAAAAATACAGTATACACAGACAATGGAACACTATTCATCCTTAAAAAGGAAGTAAACTTTGACACTTACTACAACAAGGATGAAACTTAAAGACATTATGCTAAGTGAATTAAGCCAGTCACAAAAATACAAATACTATTTGATGCCACTTATATGAGGTATCTAGAATAGTCATATTCACAGAAACAAAGTAAAATAGTGATTGACAGAGGCTGGGGGGAAGAGAGAAATGGGAGAGTTGCTTAAAGTTTATAGTTTAAATTATATAGTTTAAAGTTTAAAACTTTAAATTTTAAAGAATATAGTTTCAGTTTGCAAGATAAAAATCCTGGAGATTGTATAACAATGCAAACAAACTTAACACTACTCAACTTGAAAATGGTAAGATGGTAAATTTTAAGTGTCTTTTACAACTAAAAATTTTTTAAATGTACAGATTAATGTGACAAATATACAAGACTAAGCAACTAACAATAACACTGAGCAAAATGTTAAAGAAAACACAGATCTTTTTAATCCCCTATATCCTTTTCCAATGACTTTCCAACCTCCTTTACTGGGTCTCACACTTATCCCCATAAGTGAGTTAAAGATGCTTCATGCTCCATCCTAATTATGCACCACCCCTCCAATTCCTAAAACAGTAATTAATACTCTACAATAATTAATCAACCCAAAAGTTTTAAAATCCACCTGTAAGGACAATGGTAAATGTAAGTATTCCACAGAAATTATGCACAAACCATATGGTTTCTGCCTTGAGCTGCTGAACTTATAAAAATATATCAAAGAAGTTATAAGATAATCAAAATTATTTTAAAAACCTAACTTCTCACTGGCTGCACTTATACACGAGTTAAAAATCAAGACAATTTTGCTAAATAAAATCATCTTACCAAAAGCTGTGGCCACATTTCGTCATGTATGCTTCCTCAATCATATCAAAGCAGATAGGGCTAAAAAGAAAAGAGAAGTCATTGATTTTTTTTTTCAGTAGAGTGATTATAAATTGGCAAGGCTAGTAACAATATCAATGAAATCATTTATCGATATATAGCTAAGTCTTCAAACATTCTATCAATAAGGCAGAATTTCAGTAGAGATGAAGGTGCTTTAGGGGATTGGTGGTAAAATGACAATTTGCTCAAGCCAGCACTAAAAGTCATCAAGTTCTAAGATGAATTAAATGAGTAAATTAAAATGGCCCCAGTACTTTAACTCACCCATAACTTTTAATAATGCAATGCAGTCACAAGAGCCCTTAAAGTTCTACCATCTTTTTCAACCATCCCTATACTCAAAAGCACCTAGTGCAAATGCGATTTTATTTCCCATCTAAAAAACCTAGTTCCTTGATTGACAAATTTACAATTCCAGTACCAATAACTCTACTATATAAAGAAGACGGTAAATTACAATTAATACTTAAAATAGTACAAATGGTATCCATTAAAATAATGATATATATTAACTCCTTTAATCTTTTCCACAACAAAGTGTTGGTAGGTACATATTACTAGACTCATTTAATAGAGGAAAACTGAGGCACAAACATGTCAAAAGTCATACATAGTTAGGAAGTAACACAACTGATTTTCAAATTTAGGTCCATGCTCTTAACCACCATTGTATACTAATTCCAGATATGGTAAGTTCAATGCCAAGTCATATCAACATAGTTCTGGCCAACAAAAGGTAGTTAGTTATCAATCTCTGAGAGGCCACTATCCACCAGAAAAATACAAAGACTTAGATAGAGATTTCCCTTTATCTTTCCTTCCTTTCCTTCTGAAAACTCTAATGTCTCCAGAGGTACAAAAGCCATCTCCTTTTTTTTTTTTTTTTAAGATTTATTTATTTTAGGGAGAGGGGAAGAGAGAGAGGGGGGAGAGAGTGAGCACACTCTCAAAGAATCAGGGGTAGAAGGAGAGAATCCCAAAGCTGACTCCCTGCTGAGTGCGGAGCCTGATGTGGGACTCGATCCCAGGACCCTGAGATCATGATCTGAGCAGAAATCAAGAATGGGCTGCTTATGATGATATTGTATGTGGAAAACCCAAAAGACTCCAATCCAAAACTGCTAGAACTTATACAGGAATTCAATAAAGTGTCAGGATATAAAATCAATGCACAGAAATCAGTTGCATTTCTTTACACCAAGAAGAAGACAGAAGAAAGAGAAATTAAGGAGTCAATCCCATTTACAATTGCACCCAAAACCATAAGATACCTAGGAATAAACCAAAGAGGCAAAGAATCTATACTCAGAAAGGAAAGCAAGGGAAGCAAGGGCAAAATTCAACTATTGGGATTTCATCAAGATCAAAATTTCATCAAGATCAAAAGCTTTTGCATAGCAAAGGAAACAGTTAACAAAACCAAAAGAACTGACAGAATGGGAGAAGATATTTGCAAAGGACATATCAGATAAAGGGCTAATATCCAAAATCTATAAAGAGATTAGCAAACTCAACACCCAAAGAACAAATAATCCAATCAAGAAATGGGCAGAGGACATGAACAGACATTTCTACAAAGAAGACATCCAGATGGCCAACAGACACATGAAAAAATGCTCCACATCACTCGGCATCAGGGAAATACAAATCAAAACCACAATGAGATACCACCTCACACCAGTCAGAATGGCTAAAATTAACAAGTCTGGAAATGACAGATGCTGGAGAGGGTGCAGAAAAAGGGGAACCCTCCTACACTGTTGGTGGGAATGCAAGTTGGTGCAACCGCTCTGGAAAACAGCATGGAGGTTCCTCAAAAAGTTGAAAAGAGAGCTACCCTATGACCCAGCAATTGCACTACAGGGTATTTACCCTAAAGATACAAACGTAGTGATCCGAAGGGGCATATGCACCCGAATGTTTATAGCAGCAATGTCCACAATAGCCAAACTATGGAAAGAACCTAGATGTCCATCAACAGATGAATGGATAAAGAAGATGTGGTATATTATACACACACACACACACACACACACACACAATGGAATACTATGCAGCCATCAAAAGAAATGAACTCTTGCCATTTGCAACGACGTGGATGGAACTAGAGGTTATTATGCTTAGCGAAATAAGTCAATCGGAGAAAGACAACTATCATATGATCTCCCTGATATGAGGAGGTGGAGATGCAACGTGAGGGGTTTGGGGGGTAGGAAAAGAATAAATGAAACAAGATGGGAT
>PISX010004586.1:0-60000 GCA_004024625.1 Mellivora capensis
GGGGCTTTCAGACAGAAAACGTGGGCCATATCCAAAAGGAGAGTGTAGGGAAGGCGAATGTGGCTGGAGAACCCAGGGTGGGATCCAGGGATCAGGGCAGGCCAGCACAAAGGATGCAATGAATGATGGAGTGAATGAGTGAAGTGGGAGACTGGGTCGTGTGTATTGAGAGCCTACTGTGGCATCTGGGAATGGGATGATAAAGAAGCCAGAGAGGTTCTCATGTTCTTAGAGCTTACATTTTGGCTGGGGAAGGAGACCGTTCTATGCTTGTGGTAATCCTGCAGTGTCAAAAAGCGATAGACTCTAGAAAGAAAATGAAAACAGTGACATCATGGCATCCAGATAGGTGTTACCTCACCCCGTGAGAGGCCACAGAAGGCCTTTCTGAGGAGATGTTTGAGTTGAGACCTAAACAAGAGGGTTCGGGGCACCCGGAAGAGCAGGTGCCCAAGTCCTGAGGTAGCACCAAGTTTGTGTGTTCGGCAAACAGACAAGGCGGCATGGATTGCTTGTCCTGAGTGAGGGGAGAGGAACCCAAGAGGCCAGGGAGCCAGCCTGGGTTTGACCCTGGGGTCCTTGTAGGCTGTGGTCGTGGTTATTATTTTAGCTTCACCAGAAGCTGTAAGAGCTGAAGGCCCCCCCATCAGTCTCAATGGCGACAGAATTGTTAACCTAACGGTAGAGACCCAGAGCCCACCCTTGAAGACTTTGCTTTACTCTCAGGCCTGAGACACGGAGAGAGAGAGCACGAGCAGGGAGAGGGAGGGCAGAGGGAGGACCGGAGGGGAGAGGGACAAGCAGACTCCACGCTGAGCAGGGAGCCCCACGCGGGACTTGATCCCGGGACCCTGCGATCACAACCTGAGCCAAAATCAAGAGTTGTCCCCTTACCCGACTGAGCCACCCAGGCGCCCAGAGGGGAACACTCGAAGGGGAAGGGGGAGGGGCAGCATCTGCTGGCTGGGCTTTCCGGCGTGAACACCGAGCCCGGGGTATGCACAGAGCCACCCCCCTGGCCTGGGGCCCACATGGCCATGGGGGTCACCTCTCCTTCGCAGCGAGTGCAGTGGCGAGATCCTGAACAACTGCTGTGTGATGGAGTATCACCAGGCCACCGGCACCCTCAGCGCGCACTTCAGGAACATGGTGAGTCCAGGGCCTGACCCCTGGGGGTCCGTCCGCCGGGGGGCCGAGTCCCTGTAACCAGCCACTTTCTCCTCGTCCCCCTCTGGCCTCCCCCGCTGCAGTCACTAAAGAGGATTAAGCGGGCTGACCGGAGGGGCGCGGAGTCTGTGACGGAGGAGAAATTCACGGTCCTGTTTGAGTCTCAGTTCAGCGTTGGCAGCAATGAGCTTGTGTTCCAGGTGAAGGTGAGGCCTCGCTCTCCCATCCCCCACAGGTCACCCAGAAAGGTGGAGACTTCCCTGAGGCCACCTGACTGGTTTGGGAAAGCCAGAGAGCTCTGAATGCTCACACGGGTCATGGCCCGTTTAGCCCAGGAGGCTCTTAGAAAACCTGCTTTCACTCTGCTGGTGCGTGCTTGCTGTGTTCTCATCTAGTGCCGGCCACAGAGCTTAAGTAATGGGCCAAGAAGAACTAGGTTGTGGGGTTTTTTTTTGTTTGTTTAGTTTTGCTTTGGTTTCATTGGGAGGTTTCGTGGGTGGGATCGAGGGTGAGGAGGAATGAGGGCTCAGTGTGGTCGTGTGCCTGCTACACTCATTCGTTTGACTCCCGTTAGACTCTGTCCCTTCCCGTGGTTGTCATCGTTCACGGCAGCCAGGACCACAATGCAACGGCCACCGTGCTGTGGGACAACGCCTTTGCTGAGCCAGTGAGTCCTCATGGGACCCCCATCTCAGCACCCCCTGCCCTGGAGTCTCCCTGGATCGGCCCCAAGCCCCTGGGGCCCTGCTGGGTGGTCCCCTGTCAACCTTGGGGCCCCACCGGAGCTGAGGTGCGGTAAGGGACAGCTCACATGAGCATATTGCCTATGGCATGTCCTTAGGCTCCATCTGGGTTCTGGGTCTCCTAGGTCTGTGAGCTTAGCTGTTAGGCTCTGGTCTGTGATCTTCCTTCTGCTTATGGTCTGGGTCCCTGATCTCTATCCCAGACTCGTGGTCTGGGTCTCTATCGCCATATGCCCACCTCTGCTGCCCTGCCTTTTCTTTTCTCTTTTTTCCTTTCCTTTCTTTTCTTTTTTAAAATTTTGTTTGTTTGTTTGAGAGCGCACGTATGAGAGAAAGCACAAATGGGGGGTGGGGATAAGCAGGTCCCACACTGAGCAGGGAGCCCAATGCAGGGCTCCATCCTAGGACCCTGAGATCATGACCTGAGCAGAAGGCAGATGCTCAACTGACTGAGCCACCCAGGTACCCACCGCCCTGCCTTTCTTTTTCTTGTGTTTGTGTCTCCTTTTCTGGATCTTTCTTAGTCTCCTTTGTCTCTTGGTGTCTGTGGGCCCGAGTGTGTGGGTGTGTGCACGGGTGCGCGTGCATGTAAATATTTCCTACTCCCTCGGTCTGCTTTCTCTTCCGTCCGCCTCAGGGCAGGGTGCCATTCGCCGTGCCCGACAAAGTGCTGTGGCCGCAGCTGTGTGAGGCGCTCAACATGAAATTCAAGGCCGAAGTGCAGAGCAACCGAGGCCTGACCAAGGAGAACCTCGTGTTCCTGGCCCAGAAACTGTTCAACAGCAGCAGCAGCCACCTTGAAGACTATAATGGCATGTCCGTGTCCTGGTCCCAGTTCAATAGGGTGAGGGACCCGCCGCCAGCTGCCTGCCCGGGGCCACCTGTGCCCCACCAGGCCTTCCCCACCTCACAGACACGTTCCTGGCCTCGGTCAGCAGCCCCCCCTCTCCATCCCGACCTGCCCTCTCCTACAACTAGGAGAGACGGGGGGCTAATACCCCAGGGAACGGAGGCAGGGGTAGCAGGAAACTGCACGGAGCTCTGTGAGCCGGAGCAGGACAGTGGAAGGAACCCGGGGCTGGGAGTCTGGATCCTTGAGTTCCTCCCCTAGGTCGGTTAACTAAGTGACCAGGCCCTTCCTTTCTCTGTGCCTCAGTTTCCCCTTCTGTCCACTGGGGCAGAAATGACTTTGGAGGTCTCAGCTTGCACAATTCTGGGCACCTCCTACCCCTGCCCCTGTGCCTGAGAGGCAAGAGCTGGGTTTAGTCTCTCGTCCCCAGGCTGCAGGTTGGGGGCTGTGTCCATTTATGGCCCACTGGAGTGCAGGGCAAGTAGGGTGAGGGATTGGGAGAGGGTTTGTCTGAGGACAAGATGGCATAGACTGTTCCTTGGGCTACCTGTGATGACGGGGCCACAAACCCTGACTTGGGGTTTCCTGGGGACTCTCAGGAGAACTTGCCGGGCTGGAACTACACCTTCTGGCAGTGGTTTGATGGGGTCATGGAGGTGCTGAAGAAGCATCACAAGCCCCATTGGAATGACGGGTGAGGAATGGGGGGCCCCGGGAGTGGGAGGCCATGGGCTCAGGGGACAGGAGATGCTGGACTGGTAATGACACTCTATGCTCCATGCACCCAGGGCCATCCTAGGTTTTGTGAACAAGCAACAGGCCCATGACCTGCTCATCAACAAGCCCGATGGGACCTTTTTATTACGCTTTAGCGACTCTGAAATCGGGGGCATCACCATTGCCTGGAAGTTTGACTCTCGTGAGTGCCCTGGCTCCCATTTCCTTGCTCCCATTCCCCATCAGGTCTGCATCCTTAGATGGTTTCCCCAGGGGAAAGGCTGGAACTGAACTCAAAAGTAGGGGAAGACTGTTGCTCAGAAATACATTCCCTTTCTACCATTTTCCATCATGGAGAGCTTAAGATCACTGGCCCTGTGGCCTCCAGAGCCGCTGGGGGACTCCTCCAGCGGTTCTGAGTTCTCCCTTCTCTGCCCTGACCTAGTGTTGCTGGCATCTACTTGCTTGGTTCGCTGGGTAGAATGTTCCCATGGCCATTTGCTCACCTTGTGCCAAGGAGTTCCAGACAAGGTGGAGGGTTGCAGAGCAGGCTAGTAAAAACCGAGATGTCTCTACACACCAGATCTCAAACCTCATAACCCTGACCCTTCTCCCGAGGGTGGTGGGTGGTGGGAATGAGCTCGTCCTTTTCACAGCTGACCGCAACTTGTGGAACCTGAAGCCGTTCACCACGCGAGACTTCTCCATCCGGTCCCTGGCTGACCGACTAGGGGACCTGAGCTATCTCATCTACGTATTTCCCGACCGGCCCAAGGACGAGGTCTTCTCCAAGTACTATACCCCTGTGCTCGGTGCGTCCTGCCCTGATACTCCTGGGCCCTTCCGCAGCTTGTGGACAAAGCTCCTGGGGCAAGGCAGCGGGGACTCCCCAGGAAGAGCCCCGGGGCCGTGTCCCCCATGGGCTTGGTGTGGAGCCCGTAGAGGGGATTTCAGGGCTCACAACCGAGAGGGAAAACAAAGCCTCTGACCCAGCTTTCTTCTCTGCAAAGTGGAAAGCTGGGTGGATTCTCACTTCTGCACCCTTGGAGGAAGAAGAGGCAGAGCTGGCCAGGATAATGATACCCACAGATAATGCACTACTTCCATCTTAATCAGCTGCTCCCATGGCTCCCACCCTCAAACCTGCCCCCAAGTTGAATATGGGAAGCAAAATGGACAGGTTTTTCCTCTTCAACTTGTCCCCAGTCCACTGTTGGGTTTGCCTGAAAAGAAAGGAGGAGGAAGGAGGAGATTGGAGTGAGGGATCTGGGTGGTCCTTGGATGGGGTCCATGGGCAGGTGTTTATAAGAGTCTGGGGGAATCTCATCACCGCTGAGACCCCACAGTGATGTGGGTAGGAGGCAGACTGCACGCCATGGGCTTCCACTACCTGAGAACTCCCGGAGGCTGGTTCTCATCACGCTCCCCTCTCGGCAGCTAAAGCGGTGGATGGATATGTGAAGCCACAGATCAAGCAAGTGGTCCCTGAGTAAGTACCCAGGGTCTGGCTCTGGTCTCCTGCTGCCTCCTTTCTCTCTCCCCCAGCCCCCATCAACCCTCAGCCCTGCTCCGCCCACTCACCAGCCCTGCGTAACCCAGCCCTTCCTTCCCCCCTAAAACCTGGCTTAGCCCTGGAGAGGGAACTGGGCTTAGTCTTAATGGGACCAGGACCCAGGGCCCCACTCCCACAGCTGAAGTCCCAGGCCCAGTGGGCACTTTGTCCTTCCACACCCCCCAAGAAGGTGTAACAAGGCCCCCCACCCAAGCTCTCCCCAGGTCAGCTGCTGCCCGGAGGCCGCTAAGGCTCTGCCACGTTTCTCCTGCAGGTTTGTGAGTGCATCTGCAGACTCTGCCGGGGCCAGCGCCACCTACATGGACCAGGCCCCCTCCCCAGCCGTGTGCCCCCCGGCTCATTATAACATGTACCCCCAGAAGTAGGTTGTGTTCTGATGGGGCTCTGCGGGGAGGAACTGGGCACCTGGCCTCAGGCCGGGCCCTTGGAGGGCTGGTGGGCAAAGGGCCCCAGAGCTCCTGTGGGTTTGAGACCACCCAGGCAGGGCGCAGGAGCAGAGAGGGAAATCAGCCAGTAAAAATGCAGAGCATAAGCTACATGTAGCAGGGTCCTTGCTCTGGTGCTGACTAGCTGTGTGACCTTGGGGAAATGATTGAACCTCCCAAATGCTCAGTTTCCTCCTCTGTAAAAGGGAGGCAAGAACACCTACCACATGGGATTGGGGGGGGGGGCGGGACTGAGGTTACACATTTAGCGCTCTGGGAGGCTGTTGTAAAGGTAGCTACGTAAGGGGTAGTTGTTGTCAGGAGTTGGATGGGAACAGGGTATCGCTTGCTCCTCTCTGGAGGTCCCAGAGAATTCATTCTCTCCTGAGCTGTGGGTGGCCCCAGCTGGGTGTCTGGGTGCTTGGGAGGCACAGGCTGCACTGGGATGACCGTAGGCCTGAGAGTCACAAAGACTGGAATTCCAGTCCTGAATCCATTTGCCAGCCAGGTGGCCCAGAGCGGGTTTCCAGACATGGCCAAGTCTCAGTTTCCCCCTCTGTGGAGTTTGAGCAAATACGGGCCTTAACGGGAGGCTAAGGACTGGAGTCACGTGTTTTAAAGGCCCCGCCCCTTGCAGGTGCTCCGCAAATGGAGCCCACGTTTGAGTGGTCTAGCGTCTCAGTGGGCAGAATTCACTGGCCCAACTACCTCCTTTTGCAGAGGAGGACAGGGACAGGGGAGAGGGACTCTGATCCCCCTCAATGAGGCAGGGAGAGTTGAGACTAGAGCTTGAGTATCTATCTGCCAATGAGCCATGACACGGTTTCAGCTTGAGGTCGGACTAGAGCTTGAGTATCTATCTGCCAATGAGCCATGACACGGTTTCAGCTTGAGGTCGGGGGTGGGGGTGGGGGGCGGAGGGGCATCCCAGCAGAGCCAGTCCTGTTCCCATGAGACTGTGGTCTGAATGGGGAGGGGGCCAGAGGCATGCCAGCTCCCTCCAACCTCCCTCTCCCCCTCTCTCCCAGCCCTGACGCCGTCCTCGACCAGGATGGAGAATTTGACCTGGATGAGACCATGGACGTGGCCCAGCACGTGGAGGAACTCCTGCGCCGCCGGATGGACGGTCTGGACCCCCGCCTCTCCCCGCCCGCTGGTCTTTTCACCTCCGCCCGAGGCTCGCTCTCATGAACATTCGAATCCCACGCGTCTCTTTGGAAACAACACAGTGTGAAGGGGTCGTGTTAATGGGGATTTTAGTGTCGCTGTGCATACTGATGCCTCCGCGCGTGCACGTGTGTGCGCGCGCAGGCACGAGGTGTGCCTGCCTCTCCTTCGCCCTCCTGGGCGTGCGGTGGCAGGAACCACCAGCTTGCTGTTCAGCTCAAGGTCCCCGCGGGCCTGCGCTGGGCCTGTGACTGTTGTGGGAGGGGCTCTGCTTCTGCTGCTGTCGCAGGTACTCGAGGCCATGCAGGTCCCCTGTTCCTGCGGGGTGGGGGCGGGGGGGCGGCTTTCCTGCTCGGTAATGCCTACGAGTTTAAGTCATGTTCCGGAGTTAGCAGCTTTGGCTCCCAAACGTGTGCGTGTGCGTTTGCGTTTAGGGTGTGCTGTCCATTGTCATGCATGTGTATTGATCTATTGGTTCTTTCCCTCGGGAGGGAGGCTGGGCTTCAGTTTTGAATAATATTTTGTATTTTATCTTATGACATATGGAGTGGAGACTGTTTGTGTCTCAAGAGCTTATCTAGAGCATGACCCTAACGCAGCAGAAACAGGTCACTGGAGTCCGGTCTGTCAGAGCTGCTTGGCCTCCTGGCCTCCGGGCCTCCCGGCCTCCCAGCCTCTAGCCAGGGGACCTGCGCTTCGTGTCTGTGGTGCTGTTGCCCAGTCCTGCTATCTTTTTCCGTGATCGCCTCCCCTCCACCAGGCCCCAGCTTTCTTTCCCCGAGGCTCTGCAACCTTGCTCCCAGGAGAGGTGGGAGAGGGGCAGGAGCCGGTCTAAGATGAGGTAGGGTGAACAGAGGGCCAGGGACTTGCGGGGCTGACCCCCCTCTCCTCCTGGGGAAAAAGCCTGCAGTGAGAGACCGCCGCAGAACCGCTTGCTGCGTGCCTGTGGAATCCCGAGTGAGGGGTGAAAGCTGATCTAGTTCCCCTCTGCCAGGTGGACCCAGACCAGGCCTCATCACAGCTGCAGAACGCTGAGGTCCGAGAAGGCCTTGCTCCCAGCCTCGAGTTCTTGTCCCTCTGGGGCACTGTGACCTACAGCTGGGGCAGCTGGTGGCAGAGGTTCGGGAGTCCGAGGTTTAAACATCTCGAGGGAAGGTGGGGACCAGAAGAGGGATCCTTGTGTACTTTGTACATAGGCCACGTATTTGTGTAAACAGTGTTTTTGAAAACACTGTTTATTTGAATAAAGTATTTTTTTCATAAATTTGCTGGCATGGCTCCTGAGTGGACAGACCTGGGTAATGGGGATCCCCAGCAGGGGGCTCATCTTGTAACGTTCCCAAAGCTATCACTCTGCTCCCTCTTCCGTGGATTAGGGGTGCCCACTAGCCCTGGAACGCAGTCTGTGCTCCTCAGAAGACAAAATGACTAGCGCTGGAGGCCTTGGGGTGGGGGGCGGCAGGAATTCTGGGGGCAGGGGCCAGGAGTCTGGGCCTCTCCTAATCAGCTACTGCTTAGGCAATCTTGAAGCCCTTGGGGGTGGGGGGCACTGTGGGGGGGTGCAGCAGAGAGCCTCACCAGCAGTCCCTCCTTGCCCCGCCTCTTCTTGTACACCAGCAGGTGGCACCATCCCGCTGCCACCAGCCTGTTGAAAAGGACAGCCAGTCTGGTGACCTGGCCCTGTAGGGAAGCAGGGCGAGGACTACGGTCTCCCCATTTGGACCCTCTGGTGCCGACCCACTGCCAGTCCAGGGGCTGTTACTGGGACCCTGGGTGTTTGCGGGGGTACGGGTTGTGAAGCCATGAGGTTTCCTCAGAGCTCAAAGAAAGGGAAGAGGGGTTTGCAGCCCGGAGGAGGCAAGCAGCGCAGGGGCCTGCACAGGGCTGGCGGGGGTGGGGTGGCAGAGAGAGCAGACGCTAATCTCCCCTTCCATCTCTGCAGGGGCTGGCGGCGCGGTCTCCATGGTGCTCGGCACCCGGGGAGTGGGTGGGGAGCCAGCCAAGTGGGTGCGTTGCTGTCTGAATTATCACCACCGGTCGGGCAGCCAGTGCAGTGTTTCCGTTCATCCCCACGGAGTGAACTGAAGGGAAAGCGATAATGGAGCAACTGTGGGAGGGGAGGCTCTGGGGCAGGGTGGGACTATCTTCACCCCAAGCCCCCTTAGGTAGCACTTATCTGACCCAAGACAGGTTGGTGCAGCTTGTTAAGGCCTGAGGAGTGGGGGAAGGAAGAGGGAGAAAGGAGGCAGGGCTCCATGGAGACCTTTATGCAGGAGTATGAACTCCCTGGAGGCCGCTAACATGGTGGGGAGGGGTTGGGTGCCCGGGGCCCCAGAGGTGGGCTGCGGAGACCAGCCTGGGAGCAGGGGCCCCCATCTCCTGTCAGCATCCAGGCTCAGTCTGTGGGTAAGGCCCCCCTTAGAACCCAAGTGGGGAGGGAAGGGAGGACCTCCAGCAGCCCGAGATAGAGCTGCCACGCCCTCAGACGGTTCCTATATAACTTTTATTTCTGGAAGTTAAAGTAGATACAGCAATATACAAAAACGAAACAAAAAACCAAAACCCCACAATAATATAAATTTTTACACTATGAAGTATACAGTGGAATCTGATGCGGTGACCAGGACAGCAACCCACAAGCCACTGAGCAGGTAGTTTGAGCCATCTATGGGGACTGGGCTGGGGACGGGCAGGGGGGAGACAGCGGAGAGAAAGCAGGCAGGTCCTGGAGGGCTCGATTCCTGAAGGGAGGGGCCAAGCCTGGGCTCCTCTCAGAACTTTTGCTACAATCAGAGTTAAAACCAGATACACATGCTACCTCAAATTTGGCCACGAACTTTACAATATCAGCGCCAGAGAAGCCTGGATCCTTGCCCCAGGTCCCTCTGATCTAAAATCTTCTCTCAGTTTCTGAGTTAAGCTTATTATGAAGTGAAGAGTGTTGCTGGAAAAGGGAGAGCTCTGTGCTACCTACCAATGTGTCTAGGCCGAAGAACAGGGATGGCCAAGCACAACCCCTGTCTGTCTTGGAGAGAAGGTCCCCATCCCCTTATTTCTAAACCTGGTGAGTATGGGTAAAACAAACAGCACTCCCACCAACTGGGATAAGGTGGTCCTGGACTGCCTGATCTAGTCGGGCCTCTGGGACAGAGGCGGCCCAAATACTGGAGAGCACGAAGTGTTCTGAAACGTACAGTAAATGGGGAGTGCTTCTGCTTCATCTGGAGGCCCCAGTGGGGAGAAGACAGTCACCAGCACTGGAGGGTGGGGTGGGGGGGAGGCCAGGGTGTACACTCCCTCACACAAGGGAGAGACCTCAAGTTTATCAGTAAGCCTTTGCCCCTGGCTTAACCAAGTGAAGAAGGGATTAGAGGTGCCGCCGGAAAACATCAAGAAACCGGGATAAGAACCGTATTCCCTGAGTTCAACTAGACCCTTGGCTGGGGCCCCACAGTCTGTCGAGTTCCACCTGTTAACTCTTGCCTTCTTATTCCAGGATACCCAAAGCAAACAGAGGAGGGACCTTTAGACACTGGAAGGAGCCCTACACAAGGGAAGTAAGGTGGACAGGGAGGAAGGAAGGATCACCCCATCCCTTATAAGGCACCCACAGAACAGCCCAGGCTCTGGAACAGGAGCAGAAGTCCAGGGAGATGGGGGTGGGTGGGCTGGGGCGTCGGGAAACGACAGGTGGTAAGCACTCCTCTGCCCAGCCTTACCTACTAATAGGCCAACACATTAAAGGGGAAAATAAAAACTCTGTTTATTAAAAAGTGTCTAGGATGTTTAGGTTGTCCTTCAACCTTCCTATTTCATAACCAAAGGCCAAGCCACAGCTTTAGATGTCTTTTAAGGACTGGATCTGAAGCACATTTCAGGATTTCTATAAATTATCAGCCTGAAGAAAGCTGAATGCCTAAAGCACCAAGAAGGCTATTGACTTAAATACAGAAAAGGCTATGCCAATACAGTGTTTTTTGCCCTTTAATTTTTTTTTTTTTTTAATTTAAAAAGAAACCTAGGGGCTGTGAAAGTCCTATCTTCTATTTGGTTGTTAGCAAGGTTAAAAGTGCAATGCCAGGAGTAATGTAGCTAGAGGCAGCCTGTGGCGTGAGCTTACAGAGACAGGCAGAGGGATCCGCAGGCACCAGGAGGCACTTGTCTAAGGACAACACGAGCTGCTGAGAGAGGAGGGCCGGGGGGCAAGAAAAGACCAGAACATTTCCACTCTCTCTCCCTCTTGCCACCTCTTCCACATCCCCGCCGGTCACAGTCTCAGAGAACACATTCTTATTTGCATTTAGGTAAAAGCGTACGTATCACCCACGTTCACTCATTTCTCTATTTTTAAAAAGTGCCCAGATTGCTCAAAGATAGCAGAAGTAGGAGATTAAAATCTGGAAGCACAAAGTTAGAGGAGTCTCAGACGATCTGGGGCTGGCTGTGTTAAGGGTGGTGAAACACAGGTAGGTGCCTCCGTCCTCGCTCTCTGCAGCCTCAGCCCGCAGCGCCTCACATGGGGGAGGTAGCGCACTCCGAGGTCAACTCCATGTCGAACGTGAGGGACTCTGGGGGGACAGAGCGGGAGAGCTCCTTCAGTTGCCCAAGCTTGTTCAGTTCTTTCCCCAGCCCAGCCCAACAGCCCGCAGGGCACGCTCCCGTAGCCCTTGGGGGGACAGAGGCTCGGCCACCACTTCCATCCAGTGTCCTTGCCCCATATGGCCAAGAAAGGGTCGGATGCTCCGGATTTACTTTCCTCCCTAGAGGGTCTGGTCTTGTGGAAGGGCTCAGCCCTCTTCCTCTCTTAACTCGTTCCCAACCATGCATGTGGAAAGATGGAAGGCTGTCCTCCTGAATGCGGCAGCCTGGAGCCCCCGGGGCGAGGAGGGGGGAACTCAGCACTAAAATGTGGCTCTTCCCACTCGAGATGGGCTGCAGCCGCACAACACTCGGCAGGTCTCAGAGACTTAGCACAAAAATTAAAAAAAAAAACCCTCATTAGCTTTCTCTTGTGTATTAAGATGCTAGTATTGGGGGTTTATTGGGTTACAGAAAAGATACTATGAACGTTAACTTCGCTGGTTTCTTATTGCTGTTTTTCACGTGGCTAGGAGAAAATTCGCACTGACAGGCGTGGTACACATTTGGTGTCTAAGGTAGAACATGGCTCTAGAACTTTCTACCAATCCCAGGGAGCCAGCTCTCAGCTTGGTGCATGGCACACCAAAGGGGCTGACTTCCCTCCTAAGGACAGGCTCTGTCACCAAACACTCACCGAACTGCCCTCCTGCTGAGGGCTCAGCACCTTCACCATTATTTCCAAACTGCATCAATGAATCTAAAGTGCGGGGGGACATCGGCAGGTCAATGGTATTGCTGCACGTCGTTCTGTAGGAAATGGGGAGCAGCAGGAGGGGAAAGGGCCGGGTTGACAAGACACAATGGAGAAAAAAAAAAAAAAAGAACAAAACACACACACACAAGCCATCAAACTCTGGTCTCCAACAGAAAAATAAAAGCTTCAAGCTTTTTAAACACACAAGGTCACTCTGAGTACTCCACGGAGCCCAGGGCGTTCCGCCCCTTCACTGGGTGGCTGTCACCCAGTGTCCTACTCCCGGGAGAACTGAGGACACCAGAAATAAAGGTCAAATTGAGAAGGGAAGCCACTTACGGTGTCACACAAATAAACTTGGTCTTCAGGTATGGAGCAGCACCTGGGAAGAAGAAAACGGGGGCTTACTAACTGCGGGCAGGGGGCAGGAGGAAGCCGGCCGCCTCCCTCCATCCTGGAGCAGAGACTGTTTGGAAGCCCCATCTCCCTCCAGAGCTGCCCTCCGGCCACTGCGTCCTACTGGGTGGAGGCAGCTTGCAGCTTGGCAGTTCAAGGCTTTCCAAAAAGCCTTCCTGACCTGCAGAGACTTTTCAGCACACCCTGGTCCCACCTGAGCCTCAACCACCGCCAGCCTCGTTGGTTCTTTCCCCAGATGATGGGAACACTGAGCTGCCCACATGGGGCCTGGGGACTGTCCTCTGGCCTGGCGGAATGTCTTAGCTACAACCTCTCTGCGTGCAGGAATGCAGCGGATGTTGTCTGGGCTCCAACACAACCTAGTCCTGCTCAGACACCAAAGTCACCGAGTCCCTAACAGAATGCGGAAATGGCTCATGCTGTTCCAGGGCCAGAGTCATACTTCTCGCTCCTATGGGCATTCGTCTGCCTCAACTACTTTTTAGGCAAGCCGTATTAGTAACTCCCCAGCTGGACAGCGACATCACACAAAAAGCAGCCTCTCTGTGAAGGGAGGACCGTCAACTGTGGACTGAAGACAGGAGGCCTGGGCCTCGTTATGTCTTCCACAGCTAAGACACCCAGAGCAAAGCACTTTCTACCCTAAGAGGGAGGGGGGAGAGTGAGAGGGAGGTGCCCATCTCAGTCATTTACAATTCTTCTTCCATAGTTAGAAGTGTGGGAATTGGAGTAACTGAATTTTAGGTGCTGAATGTTTATACCAAGAGGTCAAGGAGGCTTGGAGGCACTGGCATGAAATCTGGGGGATTCTGGTGCAAAAATCACTTAGGAGGTGTGGGGCAGGGTGGGGTGGACCGAGAGAAACAGTTACAAAGCTTCAGGTTTATAGAGAGACCGAGGAATCAGAAAGTGTGCTGACAGTCTGAGAAAAGGCATTGTCAGGAGGTCCTCAGACTGCCACTCAAGGTTATTTGGGACCATGAAATAGATTCACGTGGAGCAGAATCCAAGGACACTACCCAGGCAGGGTTCTGGGGTCTTATAAATCCACTGTGGCAAGGACCCGAGGGGAGCCGACATCCTGGACAGAGAAGGATTTAGTTTCCCAGTGATCAGATAGCTGCGAAAGCTAGCTTCAGCCTGAGGTTCAGCCAGAGCAAAAACAAAGGAGAACCGAGACTGAAACAGGAGCCATGGCTGTGTATAAGGCTGTCAACATACATTTGTACGGTAAGGGGGCTGTCATTTTTTTTTTTTAAGATTTTATTTATTTGTCAGAGAGAGAGAGAGAGAGAGAGAGCGCGCGCGCGTGCGTGAGCACAGGCAGACAGAGTGGCAGGCAGAGGCAGAGGGAGAAGCAGGCTCCCTGGCGAGCAAGGAGCCTGATGCGGGACTCGATCCCAGGACGCTGGGATCTGAGCCTGAGACCTGAGCCTAAGGCAGCTGCTTAACCAACTGAGCCACCCAGGCGTCCCATGGGGGCTGTCATTCTTAAGAGAGGAGTCTTGCCCTCAAGCCATCGAGAAATCCTTTGCGTGGTCTGGTGGCAAAGTAAGAGGATGGTAGAGTCCTGGAAAGACAATCGAGCTATCCCTGGGGACAAAAATACCTTCATGATGGAAAACAAGAGGAAATGGGCACAGATCCATCTCCTGGAGTACGCCCACTTGAATGCAAGGACGCCCCCAGCACTTGGCCCACCCCATTACCATGCTCTCAACACACCAAGCCCCCCAGTGCCCACTGCTTACACTCACCTCCCCAGGAGGTGGGCACGGCACTCAAGTAATTAACTCCTTTCTCCTGCCTGGGGTCTTGGCCATCCACCCCACCCCCTGCATCCCCCCCCCACTCCGAAAATACTGACTCCAGGCAGGAAAGGACCTAGCCTCCCGGTCGGTCGGGATGACTGATGATAAAGAAGATTGGGAAACTGGATCATGAAAGCAAACTTTATTTGCTTTCATGCATTTGGACCTAAAGGTCTTCTGCAAAAGGAACAAAGAGTAGCATGTTGGGGTTGATAAGCACATCTTCCAACTGAAACACAGCTGGAAAGCCAGATAAGTAGCAGACAGGAAGTAAGAGTTAGCTCTTCTACAGTAGAACAAAACCCAACACCAGAACAAAGGAAAGAGGGAAGTCAGTTAGCAAGCAACTCAAACTCCCTCTTCCAAGTCTGTCTTTCCCCATCGCAAGAAATTCCTCAAAAGAGGGGATTCCTAGGAAAAGGGGTGTGCCTGGATGCATGAGGTCTTTGCACAAAAAACAGTTGTTCCAAAAACAAATGGGATAGAGAAGCTACCCTCCAAGGATCATTTTAAAGAGTCCCCTGCTGGCTCTCCAATTAGGGCAAGTTAAAAAAAATAAAAGAAAAGAATGGCGAGCCATAGGCTCCCCATCAGTATCAGGACAGAGAGCAACCCAGAGAGCCAAAGCAGCCAATGGGGATGGGACGGACTAGAGGGCCACCCTTCCACACTGATGACGCTGGCGGTTACAAGCTTACTATGAAACAATGTCTACAGACTTACAGAAACACCCGTGCTCTTGCACATGACCCAACCGCTTAACTCAACTGCTGCACACTCTAAATCCCATCCCGCGCCCTCCCACAGGTTACACGCTCCCCCTCCACCACCACTCCCCCGCCTCTGCTGGTAAACCACGGTCCAGTGTTGCGAACACTCATTTCCTCCAGAAAGCCTTTCTCCATCCCACACGACACGGCTCACATTGTTCAGTGATGGGGAAAAGGAAACACGCTAGACTCAAGTCTGAGTTGCAAACCTTCCAGCAGCTATTTTGTAAGAAGAACTGTGCTGGCTGGACGTCCTGCTACTGAAGAAGCCTGTTCTCACCCTCCCAGCAGCGTCTTAGGTGTTTGCGCTGAGTGTGTGTGCACTCTTAGCTTGGCAGGATCCCTGTGGGGCAGGACAAGTGACTCTGACTCCCCTCCTCTCTCCAACCCCATCAGCCACCCCAAAAGCATTCACTAGAAAGTTCCCCAAAGCACTCACTACAAAGTTCTTTCCCACAAAGAGGAATCAAAGATCACCAGGCTCTTCAGGCATTTACCTGTGTATCTCCCAGGGATCCTGCAATTTCCCCCTTTTCCCCAGAATTAAATGCCTGGCGCGGAAAATCAACAACTACCTGGGTCAGCTTCAGGATGCTCCTGGCTCTCTGGTCGACAGTACTTTCCAAATGCCTCCTCCTTCGGAATGTCGGGGTAGAGATAGACCAGCGGAGACACCAGGATATTGGTAGCGTCCATGATCTTATAGCCCATGATGATTTCAGCAAACGACATGTTGTTCAGCTGCTGCTTAGTATATGGTTCCACTGACTGGATCTGGGTCTTACCTGTCATGGGATATTGTAAGGGAAGAAAAGGGAACCTATGGCCAGGTGATCGCAGAGAAAAGGACCCAATTTATTTTTCCTTAAAAGGGAAAGTCTTATGCCAACCTAGCTCCTGAGCCCTGAATATCCTGTCTAGTCAGGGGGCCCTGTGGAAACGTCCAGCTGCCTTCGGGAGAGACGACCCAGGTGGCTCACAGACAATATACCTGAATAACCACTTGCATAAGGTGTTATTAACAAGGCAGGTAAGAAAGGAGATGAAGAATGAGGTTTAAATGGCAAATATTTCTAGGCAAATATTAACCCCCGAAGTAAGCAAATCTGGCAAACAACCCTCCCGCTGAAAGAATTTGGAGAGAATTCACTGTAAAGTGTCACTACAAGTCCAAGGTAGTGGAGTGTGAAGCCATCTTTGCCCACTAGGGGGCAGTGGGTGCTTGAAAGTAGCAGCCGTGTGGGCCGCAGGAACTGCCACCAGGTGGGGCGGGTTGGAGTTCAACTTACCGCTGATGTCCTTCTCTACCCAAGTGAAGGTGACACCTCCTTCTTTGCTGCTTTCACTGAACCGTAGCAGGAAGGTGCCTGGGGGCTTGGTGCTCAAGATGGCCCGCTCCCGCTCCTTACTGATAAAACCCATTATGTACCTGGAGCCAAAGAAAACCAAAAAGAGGGTCCCCACCACCGGCCTCCGTGAGAGCAGGTGACTTGTTACACACATGCACTCCGCCAGACACATTTCAACCTACCCTTCATTCCAAAGAGCCAGGATGTACTTTTTCACAAGGTCAATGATATTGTCCAGCCAAACCCAGAAGGAGAAGCCTTTGCCAGCCATGTTTTCCTGAAGAAAAGAATAATGGGAAAGCTAAGTCTACCCTCCCAGCTACCTCCTTCCTCGGGGCACGATGCCACCAAAATCCCCAGGCCCAGCTACTCTCAAGTAGGTCCTACTGGCCACGAGACCATGAGTCTTCAGCCTTCAAGCCCAGAACCATCCAGGACAACCTCACAGGTGAGCACTCCCTCCCACTCCCAGAGGCAGCCCCGAGATTTAACAAGATGGCTTACTTTGCAAAATTTAGCCCACGTAATCTGACACCCTGAATAGTTCACACCGGGTCCTGAAGGAAAAAAAGAATAAAGCAGTATAATTCACAGCTTTGAATCAAGGTCTTCTTTTCTTTTTTTAAAAAGATTTTTATTTATTTATTTGACAGAGAGAGATCACAAGTAGGCAGACAGAGGGGAAGTAGGCTCCCTGCTGAGCAGAGAGCCCATGCAGGCCTCGAACCTAGGACCCCGAGATCATGACCTGAGCCGAAGGCAGAGGCTTAACCCACTGAGCCACCCAGGCGCCCACGGTCTTATTTTCTTGTAAAAGAACACACATTCATACACATCTGTCCCACAACGAGCCGAGACACCACCAGCTTCCACGTGTTTGAAGCTTCCCACTGTTGTATGCATGCCTGTGCGCACATGCACGGACACACACATCCACCCTCACAAAACCCCATCATCAGATCACCTGGGGTGTGGTGGTGGATGACATGTCAAGTCTCTCCCCTCGCCACCCCCCACCACCTCCTCCTCGTCTTGGCGTGGTGGACTGGGGACCAGTAGCATACACAAATAAGCTGACAGTGTTAGAGGCTCACGTTTGGGGACAGCACAGGATAACGCTGCTTTCAGTCCAGGAAGCATGCAAAATAGAGCACTGAATTTTTTTTTTTTTTCAGGAGAAAAAAATAAAAACAAGCCTCCAGTTTATTGAAGAAACAGACAGGGATGTCAAGCTTTTACCTCTGCCTTCTAACACGCACTTAAAAAAACATCTTCCTAAGGCTAGACAAAGTGGTGCTCTGGAAAGGTGAGGGGTCCGGCCACCAGGAGAAGAGACATCTGCCTCCCACCTCCGCGGGCAGCCCCCACCCCTCTAACTGCACAAGCGCATGCGTCCTAGCCCCAGCGGGAGCCTCGCTCAGCACATTTTCTTGAAAACAGCCCCACGGGCCAGATTCCTTTTCTGAGGAGGGCAGCAGGGAAAAGAGGGAAAATGCTGACCTAAGAGTTTCTCAGCCAGTGTGGTCAACTGCTCAATGCTCAGCCCTCGCTTTGTGGTGGAGGAGAACTGCCAGCTCAGCACCTCGGCCACTTGATCCCAGGTGCCAATCGGGGGCTTGGTGAAGAAGTTCACATTCTGTTGAAAATGACACGGTTGCTCAGTGAGATGAGACAGCGGTGCCCGAGGACCCACACGAGGGACAACAACGGTTTCCAGAGGACGGGTGCCTACCTTGGGGTTGTTGGTCAGCATGTTATACCACAGGATTGATGCCCAGGCATTCGGCATCTGACAGATGTTGGAGATCACCACAACGGGCAAGGAATGGGTCTGTGGAGAAAGTAGGCAATGAGCTGGGGAGGCAGAGGGCCCTCCCAGCGTCAAACAGCTCTTCAGCCATACCTGCAGGTTTTGGAATAAAAGAATGTGCCGTGAACCACACCTACCGCCAACTTTTGGGGAAGAGCGTGGCTGAGTCAGCTCCCCTGTGGTTGGGCCACAGGGCACAACCAGGAACTTGAAAATCTGACTTGCTCAAACCTGGAACTCACAGCCCTCAGATTCCCCATCTATAAAACCTGGAAGGCAGCCTCTGGGAACTGAAGCTGTATCTACCCGATAAAAGAAAGGTCCCAGGAGTCAAAGACAAGGATTTTTGCTTTCTTCAGCTCCGTCTTTTAACTTAAAGATCAAGAAAGTTGGTAAAAAGAGAAGGCAAAGGGCATGACTGCCTGTGTACCAAAACACTGGCGGTCTAAAGACTATTTTGCCCAAACCTTATAAAGTCAATGATAACTAATTTCTAAACACAGATTTTTCACATCAAGTCTGCTAAAAGCCGACTTTATAATTGACCCTTGAACAACATGGGTTTGAACTGCAAGGGTCCGTTTATATGTGGATTTTTTTTTTTTTGATAAACAGAGTACAGGACTGTAAGTGTATTTTCTCTCGTGATTTTCTTAGCAACATTATCTTTTCTCTAACTTACTTAATTGTAAGAATACAACATAGAAAACATATACAAAATGTGTGCTCACAGACTATGCTATCAGGAAGGCTTCCAGTCAACAACAGGCTATAAATTGTTAGGTTTGGAGGGGGTCGAAAGTTACACCCAGATTTTCAACTGGGCAGGAGGGTTGGCACCCCTAACCCGTGCTGTTCAGTGGTCAACTGCATGTGCATCTTTCAAGCACTCAAGCAAGACTCTCTTTTCAGTGGAATACGCTGGGGTTTGGGGAGAAAAACAAGCAAAAATAAACACAGTGCTGAGCAGAGAGTCATCTCTCTATCCTCTGTAGAAAAAGTCCCAACTAGAGGTTGTTGTCCTCAATCACCCCTGCACGAAGCCCCATCCCAACTCTGTGGCAGAACTCACCTCAAGGTCAATCTTGAGGCCTTGGTGATACACCTCAGTCTCAAAGGTGATCAGGTGCAGCTCCTCGGTGACAATCAGGGAGGCCTACAATAACAAGGATGACACTCTCTTCCTCAGAGAAAATGGCCCTGGACACTAACAGCCATGGCTGAGGAGAGTGATAGGCCACAGCCACGCTGCACCAAGAAGGGCAGTCCACTGGGAGGCCATGGACACGTGGCCAGGGACACAACTCTGAGCACATGCGCTCTTCGACTCCTAAGTGCTATGATCTTCAAACTCATCCTTTACTGGTTTTATCAGACTATTACAGACCCAAGAGATTATTTGTAAAACGGGAAAGAACACCTGTACCCATTACCCAGTTTAAGGGAAAAGACTGTTAACACGGAGATTCTCAGGATGCCCTTTCCCACTGTCATCCCTGTCCCTGCTCCCTCAGATCTAACTGCTGGGTTAGTTTTGGGGTTTGGGTTTTCGGTTTATCTTTGGGTTTATCATTTCCTAGCTTTTCTTTATGGCTTTACCATATTTCTATCTCTAATAACGTATGCGCTGTTTAGTTTTGGATGTTTGTGAACCTACTACAGATGGAACCATACCCTATGTACTGGGGTGCTTCACTTTTTGCGTCTGCAGCTGTGTGACTCTGCTGGTTATTCATGTTTACAGCTATATCGTATTCCATCATAGGACTCTACATCAAATCCTTTATCTACTCCGTGGTGATGGTGGGCTGCATTTAGGACTTACCGTCAGGCTGCTGTGACATTTCATACATGTCTTCTCACACATATGTGTAAAGATTTGTCTACTGTTAAATCCTGGGAGTGGTACTGCTGGTTCATTTTTTATAATCCCAAACTGTTCTCTGAATTGTTTATACACCCACCAGCAATACTGCAATCTTATTTTCGGTGAGACTTTCAATGAATTTTCAGAAACACAATTCCAATTCATTTTTAAAACACTTTTTTTTCTAACTATAAAAATAATATATGTTCAGTTTAAAATACAATTATTATGGAGATAGGATAGAGCAGTCCCGGGCACTGACAGCAGCAAAAATCCATCAATACTGGTATATATTCTCTGAGAAATCTGGAATACATACACGAACGGACAAAATACTGTGTAGTACGCTTTGTAAACAAATATACTAATTTACTACTCAAATGATTTTGCATCTTACTTTTTCTTTTTTAAAAAATTTATTTGTCAGAGACAGAGGGAGAGAGAGCGAGCGAGCACAGGCAGACAGAGTGGCAGGCAGAGGCAGAGGGAGAAGCAGGCTCCCTGCCGAGCAAGGAGCCCGATGTGGGACTCGATCCCAGGACGCCGGGATCATGACCTGAGCCGAAGGCAGCTGCTTAACCAACTGAGCCACCCAGGTGTTCCCCCCTCCCTTTTTTTAAAGTAGGTTCCACACCCAACGTGGGGCTTGAATTCATAATCCCAGATCAAGAGTCACCCATGCTCTACCCCGTATCTTGCTTTTTCAAAACAAAGATGCCACATACATTTTTCTATGTTGTTGAAATTCACTCTTAATAGTCAAGTACTATAAATTCATTTTTTAAAAAAAGGTCTGCTGCATTTTAGAGAAGAGGGAAGACTGGCTCAGGACATAAACACCAGAAAAAGAACAGGGTGTCACAATCTTTTCAAAAGATTAAAAACCAGTTTCTGATCACATTTACCTATTTTTTTTAATTTTATTATTGACACCAAGCATTCAATAATCTGAATCAGAGGGAGGGAGACAATAAGGGAAATATGGGGACGGGTTTTATTCTTTTTCTTTTTCTTAGATGTTTAGCCCCAACTTAATTACAACCTTCAATGGCCCCTCAGTAAGAAAAACAGGTCACCAAAAATGAAGCTAAGCCATCTCAGCCAGCAGAAGTTGGAAGGGGAATCTGGAAAGCCCCAGGCAAGGTGGAAAACTTCTTTTCTACCAAATGGGTGTGGGTAAGTCAGTCAGGGACTTTCCACTCCTCCTTAAAGATGAGCCAACTCCCACCAACTCCCAGGACAATCACGGAAATGCTCCAAGTTGGAGAACTCCAAAGCAGATATGACTTCTGACCATGTCATTCTGAGCTGTGGTGATTTTTCTGTATGACTACAGCTTAACCACAGGTTGGTGTCTCTAATTCCGGGCAACAGGAAGGCTCTTGTTCTCTCCCCATCAAAGACGACCCTCCCAGCTGGCTCCCATCCCCAATAATACTCACGTCACAATTGGCTCGGCCACCGTTACCACATCTTTGCTCTCTCAGGGTCTGTAAGAGAGGCAAGGAACACCCGTGTCACGTGAGCCCCCCCCCCGCCCCCACCACCAACCTCCCTCTCCCTCTTCCCGACTCCCCAAGAGACGCAGAACCCCCTCGTACCAGGTGTTTGAATTCTGCAGACAGGCTGCCATTGTTGGACTCTTCCATGTTCATCACTTTTGTGTTCGTGCCCAGAATGTTAAACTTCCGGGACCTGAATCACACCAGAGATACCAAGCACGCAGGTGAGTGGGCAGCCAGAAGACAAAGTCAGATTAAGCAAATCAAAAGGAAGCCTCTAGGCTGAACTTACCCTCTGAGAGCTGCAACATCCCCGGAATCTCTGTTAAGAATATAAACTGGTGTTAATAAAACGGGCCCCGGGTTTCTTTGAAAAGTCTACTTTGAATACCCGTCATTTACTCTGCTGGAAAAACCACTGTTCTCCAGGGAAATTTCTAGAAACGATTCAATTACATTTTATATGGGAGACATGACAACTCTCTCCGTACCTACCCAGCATCACCTATCCCTTCCCAAGAGACCCTTGGTTCTGCTCAAGTGTCCTTCCTGTGCCCACCTCCAGGGGATCCTGACTGTTGAGTACATCAGAGCACAGCATGCCCACAGCTCAGTGGTCCTGGGGGTGTGGACATGACCTCCACTGTCTTCCTCAGCCTGGGAAGGAGTTACAACCCGGCTGGATTTACTTTGTCCACAGCTTCAACTGAACAGAAGCAAGGAAGCATAGGACATTAATTACCAGAAGCAGCCATACTGGAACTCAGAAGGGAATGTTACAAAGCTGATGATACTCATGATGGCCGAGAAGGCAGACGGAAGATACTGGGTCCTGGGTGACATAAGTGAGTCACTAATCTCACTGTCAGGAACTTGCCCTAACTCTGCATTTCCAGTTATACTGGGCTGCAAATTTCCTTATTATTTAAGCCACACTGGACTTTCTGTAAAGGTTTACTGTTACCAGCAACTCAGACCATCCCACCTGGTATTAGCTGGAAACATTCCCCCCGGTGTGTCCACTGTCTTTTGTTCTACTGTGTTTGAATATATGGTTTTTTATATAGTCGCATTTCCCATTCTTTCTTCTTTTTTTATTATTTTAAGTATTATCTTAAAAGTGGTTCTCCATCGCTATATATGCACTAGTATTTATTAAATAAACTATTTATTAAATAGAGCATTTTGTGTGGGTTTACAGATTAAAACTGATTAAATTTTAAGCCATTCAGAAGGTATCTTTCCATATATCACATTTGAGAGTCTTGTTACCAGGAAATCCTTCCTCGTGTTTAATCTAGACTTCCTTTTTATTTTATTTTTTCAAGATTTTTATTTGAGAAGAGAGAATGAGCAGGGAGGAAGGGCAGAGAGAGAAAGAGAGAGAAGGAGCCTGACTTGGGGCTTGATCCCAGGAGTCTGGGATCATGACCTGAGCCAAAGGCAGCACTTAACTGACTGAGCCACTCAGGCGCCCCTCTAGATTTCCTTTTTAGAAAAAAAAAAAAAAAATTCTGTATTATACCTTTGATACATAAATGATGAACAATAAAGTGCACTACTGAAAATGTATGTGGATAAGGTCTGACATGTGTATGCACATATGCTACACTTACCTGTGAAATCACCAGCACAAACCAGATAATGAACAGACCCATCATCCCCAAAGTTTCCCCATGCCCATTTGCAATCCATTCCCGAATCCCACACCCCACCCCACCTCTGTCCCCAGGCCACCACTGATCTGCTTTCAGTCACCACAGATTCATTTTCATTTCTAGAATTCTATATAAATGGAAACTAAAGGACGAGGTTTTTTTTCTTCGTTTGGTTTCTTTCATGGAGTGTAATTATTCTGAGATTTCTTATGCATTGTAATTCATTCCTCTTTATTGGTGAATAGTCCATTTCTAGATAGGCCATAAATTATGACGTTCCAGTGGCACAGTTGGTTAGCGCACACTTATAGATATGCCACAAATTGTTTATTTGTTCCCCGATTAATTGACATTTCTGTACAGCCCTGTGTGTGGATATATACTCTCATTTCTTTTGGGTAATACCTCGGAGTGGAATAGGCAGCTTCTAGGATAGGTGCATGTTTAACTGGTAGGAAACTGCCAGGTTCTTTTCCAAAGTGGTTTTACCATTTTGTGATTTTACCATCATTATATTATACATACATTCACCTACTAGTATTTAAGATACATGAGTTTAAACATACAGATACATCTGATGGTTAGCAAACAGTAAAACTTGAGTTTCCCATTCAAATCCTCTCCAATAGCAGGTCTTCCCAAAACTCCTTCCTGAATAATCCATCCTTCACTCACCGATTTGAGGTATCATTTTAAACATATATTAATTCTTTTTTTTTTTAAGATTTTATTTATTTATTTGACAGACAGAGATCACAAGTAGGCAGAGAGGCAGGCAGAGAGAGAGGAGGAAGCAGTTTCCCTGTGGAGCAGAGAGCCCGATACGGGGCTGGATCCCAGGACCTTGGGATCATGACCCAAGCCGAAGGCAGAGGCTTTAACCCACTGAGCCACCCAGGTGCCCCTATATTAATCCTTTATATAAACTTGAAGGTCTATTTCTGGACTCAAGATTTTATTTCAATGGTCAATCGGTTTATTCCTGCACTAGTAACACACTCATTTAGTAGCTGAAACTACATTTTAGTATCTGGCCAGGCATCTTCCCATACCACTCCCACTTATTTTTATTCATTAAAATTTTTTTTTCAGAAGTGACATGGTGCTCACCAGGGACTGGGAGGATAGGGAAACGGGGGCTTGTTGTCAATGGACGTAGTTTCCATGTTGCAAGATGAAGAAGTTCTGGAGATCTGTTGCACAACGATGTAAATATACTTAACACCATATACTTAAAAATGAGTAAGATGGTAAATTTTATGTTAATATTTTTTACCCTAAAGATAAATAAATACATCCATTTTTTTAAAAAAAACTATCTTTGTGGAGTGCCTGGGTGGCTCAGTCAGTTAAGTACCTGCCTGCGGCTCAGGTCATGATCTCAGGCTCCCTGTTCAGTGGGAGTCTGCTTCTCCCTCTCCCTCTGTGCTCATGTTTCCTCTCTCTCTCAAATAAATAAAATCTAAAAAAGCCCTAAAAAACAAAAACTATCTTTGCTTATTTTTCTCATCTAAGCTACAACTTGAAGAGTTAAGTCAGGGGTGCCTGGGTGGCTCAGTCGTTAAGCGTCTGCCTTCAGTTCGGGTCATGATCCCAGGATCCTGGGATCGAGCCCCACATCGGGCTCCCAGCTCTATGGGAAGCCTGCTTCTCCCTCTCCTACTTCCCCTGCTTGTGTTCCCTCTCTCGCTGTATCTCTCTCTATTAAATAAATAAATAAAATCTTAAAAAAAAAGAAAGAGTCAACTCAAAGAGTTTAAGAAATTCTATTCGTTGGGACGCCTGGGTGGCTCAGTTGGTTGGATGACTGCCTTCGGCTCAGGTCATGATCCCGGAGACCTGGGATCGAGTCCCACATCAGGCTCCCAGCTCCACGGGGAGTCTGCTTCTCCCTCTGATCTTCTCCTCGCTCATGCTCTCTCACTGCCTCTCTCTCAAATAAATAAATAAAATCTTAAAAAAAAAAAAGAAATTCTATTTGCATTTTGCTTGGTGTCACATTAACTGAGAAGAATCAACATTTTTATAATGAAAAGTTTGCAATCCAGGAATATGATTATTTTGTCACTTTTTGCAATATCCCTTCCTCATAAAATTTCATAATTTTCTTCAAAGAGCCCTTAAACATTTCTGTTAATTCCAATATATTTTTTTACTTTTTTGCTTATTGTGAAATCATTTTTTTATTATAATTTCTGACTGGTTAATGCTAATGTATGGCTGAAGTTATTAATTTTTGTTTGTTTATTAAACCTACCACCTTCCTTAAGTCCCTTATTTCATTAGTAATTATTTTCCAATTCATTCTCATGGTAATTTCCAGATACTTACATCACCAAAAATGAAGGATAATTTCCTTTTTTCAAATCTCTTCAAAGTGTATGTGCATTTTAATTTTTAAAAAGTATAGTTAAATTTTTGAGAAGTATGTATTCCACTACATGGTGAAGTGTGGAACAATAAAAAGCATCAATTTTTTCCATATAGTCAGAATTTTATGTGATATGCATAAATTACATTGGTAGGTAAAAGAGTTAAATAAAAATGGGGACCCACGGTCACAACAGCAATCGCCAACTCACATCTGTATCACCAGCTTTGTGATTTTGTTCAGGCACGTAAATGACAATGCACTACAAGACTTTTGAAAACTTTTGTTCAAAAAACGAAGATCCCCGAATGGAGATAAAGTCTCAAAGGTCACATGATTATCTAAGTTCTCATTTCTGTTTCTCATTTAAAAAAAAGAAGAGTGAAGATACAGAGTACTTACTTGTCAATGCACACTTTAATTTTAAGCTGATAATTTAACTCAGGGAACTTGACCAGCAATCTGTTTCAAAAAAGGGGAAAAAAAAGTTTTTGAGTAAAGAAAAAAAATACCAGTTAAAAAAAAAAGTCAGTAGGCTCCCCCCCAAGCAACTCTTACTTAGAGGAATATAAAATTCACAACCCTTTGTTTCTAAAAGGTGAAAAAAGCATAATCCCAAATTCCTCTTCCTGCTAGTAGTTTGTCTTTGACCTTATGCCGAGTATCACCTCTTCGGGCCAAGAGGTACTGAAAGAAAGCCTAAGAACCTCGAATTTGGACAAAGTTGTGAGAGATTCACAAAAGAATAGTAAAAGTCGTTTCATGAGAAGTATTACAGGAATACAAGCTCCGCAGCTGGTGTTCTTTCTGTTAAACCTGAAACCTAACACCAAGTTTCTGAAGAGGGAAATTTCACTGCAGAAGGGCAAACCCCAACATACCTGTTCTTACTTAGGTGTGAAAGCCACACACACACCTCTCGCCCCCGACCTCCTCCCCCTCAACCCGCCCCCCCACCCGCCCCGGCCAAGGCACACCACCCATCTGCTCCAGGGCCTCTTAGCTTCTGTATCTCAAAGCCTTACTCATTCTCTTAAAATCCTTAGGGAAAAGTAGGCTCCAAGAACAGAAAATAACCAGCATTATTCTGCCTCTGTTGTAGGATAGGAGACACAACAGCCTAAGACTACAGGCCTGAAATTATAGGACTACACCTAGTAACCTCCAAAAGAGGTAACCATTCCTTGGCTTTTGATAGGAGAATCAAGGAGCAAGGTGATATTATGCCAACAAATTCCGTACCCGCCATCCCACCGCCTGTGACGCCTGGAAAGGACAACCGTGGCCACCAACTCTGCTCTCATCCTAAGAGTGTCTCTCAATAAAATATCTAGCAAAAGAGGAAGTGCGGGGCCCACCTGACTTTGGTAGTGAACTGGACTCCAGTCTTGATGACTAATGGCCGGTCAGGATGCATGGGCATGCAGGGCTGCCGCTCAACCACGAAGGCACTGAAAGGCAAAGAGAGGGACAGTGGTCCACATGCTTCACGGTGAACCGGTCTTCGTCCTGTGCCTCCGAAGAAAGAGGATAAAGGAAAGAAACCAGAATTCTAAGTTACCTTTTCATTAAGTTTCTAAACAGCTCTACAATCCTCTCCTCCAGCATTGGCCGGTGCTGTACGATGGGATCCCCTTTGTAGGACACTTTCTGCTGCAACTCTTCTAGTTTCTTAATTTGTTGGCGGGTTTGAAGTTGAGATTCCGCTAATGAGGTTATCCTGCCAATAAAATAAGAAAGCTATTAGTTACCTGAGTGAGTGCGCACCAGTGAGCTGGAGAAGAGGCAGGGAATCCCACAGATACAAACACCACCATGCAGACTCCTAAAATCAGAAAGGGAATTTTTTTTTATTGTGGTAAAATATATATTACACAAAACTGATCATTTTAAGCATATAATTCAGTGGTATTAAATAAGAAAAAGTAGGGGGTGGCTGGCTGGCTTTAGTCAGGAGAGCATGTGACTCCTGATCTTGAGTCATGAGTTCAAGCCCCACACTGGGCATAGAGCTTACTAAAAAAATAAAAATAAAAATAAAAAAAGGTGAATCTATTTTGTTTTTTTAAAAAAGTCCCTTCCTAAAATTTAACATTTCAAAGAGAGAGCTAGGCCTAGAGGAAGAAGTGTTAAAATTTATCCCCCAAAGAAGGGGCGCCTGGGTGGCTCAGTCGTTTAAGTGTCTGCCCTTGGCTCAGGTCATGATCCCAGTGTCCTGGGATCAAGTCCCACATTGGGCTCCTTGCTCGGCAGGGAGCCTGCTTCTCCCTCTGCCTCTGCCTGCCACTCTGTCTGCTTGTGCTCGCTCGCTCTCTCTCCCTCTCTCTCTGACAAATAAATAAATTTAAAAAAAATTTAAAAAACAACAACAAAAAAACAAAACTTATACTCCCAAGAAGCATGAAGAAGTGACAAGCATTCGAACAAGCATTTGAATTATGAAGAACATGAAATATAAAACGTGGCTTTCACGGTCTTTATCCTAACCTGTCCTTGTACCAAAATGCAGGGACAGGGGAAACGTAATTAGACAGCCCAAAAAGATGGGTTTGAGCTAGCTCTGCCACTATCTGTGTAACCCTGGCCAAGTCCCTTCACCATCGCGGGCCTTCATGACCCCGTGTATGACAGAAGGAGCTAAAGCGCATGATTAATAAAGACTAGAAGACCTCAGAGAGAAGGTGTAGATGTGCTGGGGGGTGGGGGTAGTGGGGGCAGGTAGGAATAGGACAGCTGCTGGAAATTCTGGGCTCCCTGACTCTCTTCTGGCACTTACATTCTCCCATTCCCAGAGCTTAAGATTTTTGGTTCCCTGATAAGAAAGCACTTAAGGTGGCCTGGGTGGCTCAGTCGGTTAAGCATCTACCTTTGGCTCGGTCCTGATCTCTGGGTCCTGGGATCAAGTCCTACACTGCGCTCCCTGCTGAGCAGGGAGTCTGCTTCTCCCTCTCCCTCTCCCTCTGCCCTTCCCCCCCGTCTCCCTCTTTGTCTCTCACAAATAAGTAAAATCTTAAAAAAAAAAAATGTGGGACGCCTGGGTGGCTCAGTCAGTTCAACAACTGCCTTCAGCTCAGGTCATGATTCCAGGAACCTGGAACTGAGTCCCATGTTGAGGTCTCTGCTCAGAGGGGAATCCGCTTCTCCTTCTGTCTCTCCCCAGCTCGTGCTCTCTCTCATCCTCTCTCTCTCAAATGAATAAATAAAAATCTCTTAAAAAACAGAATGTATTTTTAAAAAAGCACTTAAAACTGCTTTCAGCGAATTAACAAAATTCAAGGTTAGTGAGGATATGAACAAGCAGGCTTTCTCATGTAGGGCTGTCCTAAATTTCCAGTTTCATGCTCTACACCGGCTGGGTGTCCTTTTATGTTGTTTCTCATAGTTTAAGCTGGTGCATCATGGGCACTGTTGGGCGTTGCACGTCAGAGATGCTCACTAAGGACATGCTGCATGAACAGCAGGGAAAGAGCAGATAAAGAATGATCCCACTGATGTGAAAATGTAGAAATGACTACCATTTTTTCTTTTCAGATTTTTTTTTAAAGATTTTGTTTATTTATTTGACAGACAGAGATCACAAGTAGCCAGAGAGGCAGGCAGAGAGAAGAGAGGGGGAAGCAGGCTCCTTGCTGAGCAGAGAGCCCGATGTGGGGCTCGATCCCAGGACCCTGAGATCATGACCTGAGCCAAAGGCAGAGGCCCAATCCCCTGAGCCACCCAGGCCCCCCTAGACGTGGGGCTCGATCCCAGGACCCTGAGATCATGACCTGAGCCGAAGGCAGAGGCTTTAACCCCCTGAGCCACCCAGGTGCCCCATCTTTTCAGATTTAATTAAGGTATTATTTGAGAGAGAGAGCACACATGCATTGGCATGGGGGGAGCAGAGGGAGAGGGACAAGCAGACTCAGTACTGAGTGCACAGCTCAACATGGGGCTTGATCTCATGACCCTGAGATCAGGTCCTGAGCCAAAATCAAGAGTTGGATGCTTGACTGACTGAGCCACCCATGTGTCCCTGAATGATTGGTTTTTAAAAGACTTTTCTTCTCTTTATTAATTTTCTGTGTATCAACTTTTTTCCCTTATAAAAAGCATGTGTCATTTTAAGATCATTAGAGTAACTAAAATTCAAACGTTGGTCTGTGCTACATAGTTAAAACCAGAAGCTTTATTTAAATTATTAAATAAAACAGGGGCGCCTGGGTGGCTCAGTCAGCTGGGTGTCCGACTCTTGGTTTCGGCTCAGGTCGTGACCTTTCAGGCATGGGGTTCTGCACTCAGCATGGAGTTGGCTTCGGATTCTCTCTCTCCCTCTTCCTCTGCCCTTCCTTCCATGTGTGTGCTCTCTCTCTCTCAAATAAATAAAAACATATTTAAGATATAGCAACATAAACAAAATTTTATTAAAAAATTGTCCAGGGGCACCTTGGTGGCTCAATCATTAAGCATCTGCCTTCAGCTCAGGTCATGATCCCAGCATCCTGGGATCGAGCCCCACATCAGGCTCCCTGGTCCATAGGAAACCTGCTTCTCCCTCTCCCACTTCCCCTGCTTGTATATCCTCTCTCATTGTCTGTCAAATAAATAAATAAAATCTTTAAAAAAAAATTGTCCAAATAAAGTAAAACTTTTCAGATTTTTAACTCTTAGACTTCACTAGTTTTGGGTTTTTTTTTTTAAGATTTATTTATTTGAGATACAGTATGAGTGCACACAAACCAGGTGAGGGGTAGACGGAGAGGGAGAGGGAGAGGGAGCAGCAGACCTCCCCACCCAAAGAGGCAGGGAGCCCAATGCGGGGCTCGATCCCAGGACCCTGGGATCAGGACTTGAGCCGAAGGCAGATGCTTAACCCACTGAGCCACCCAGGCGCCCCTCGGCTTAATCTGAGTCCATCCAAGTCTGCACCTGTGAGATGCAGTCCACTCCTGAGTCTGCAGTTAGGAACGTAATTTTAGCACAGCATTCTAGAAAGGAAGGAAACACTCCTCTGTCATCTTTTACCAGTTTTCGAGGCGATCTAGGCAGATGTTGGGAGGGCCTCCAATGCACGCAATCTGTTGCCGCCTCTTCCAGTCAGCCAGCTCTTCGTCCGTGAGAGTTTTCTGCACATACTCCATCGCTGACAACAGCCCCGCCAACTCACTCACGATGTTCTGGTTGGAAACCCAAACAAAGTGAGGAAACATTTCCTCAGATCGTCTCTAACCACACTCTTTAGTCAATTCCAGAGAAGGAGCTCATTAGAAGCCAGGCAAGTTCTGCCAGGAAGTGCCGTGACTGCCCAGGTCGGGGGGATGGTGTAGGCAGCGAAGGTGGTCTGAGCTCTTACCCGTCGCATCTGGTCCAGCGCCGTGAGCATCTGCTCCAGTTGCTGCATTTTCTGCCTGGTCACTGACTGGTTGTTTCCATTCAGATCCTGCATGTCTGCGGATGAAGGAAAACCCCCTTGACTCGATGGAATACTTGTGTCCTTAACCCTCCCGGAAGCACCAGAGCCCCTCTGTGCACCACTCCGCCCCGGCCACCAAGTCTGAGCAGGTGCCCAATACACGAGTCCTAGGACTCAGGTGACAGATGCACTTTCTCCAGCAGATTTTAATGTCTCTAACTGTCACTTGCCTCCTTGACTCTTGAGGGTTTTGTAGTTGAAATCAAAGTCATCCTGGAGATTCTCGACCACTTTCATTTTCTGTTCTAGATCCTATTTAAAACCAACACACAAAACACACCAAAACAAAACAAAAAGGCAGAAGTGAACAAGAGTTTCCTGGGAAGAGGGAAAGGAAAGTTTCTGAGAATTAAAATGAAGCCAAAACCTCAAACAAGACACACGCAGGACCCACAGGCAATGTCCCCCAGGAAAGGCTTCCTGCCCACGACTCGCTTCACCTGTACTCGCTTCCGAACATCTTGTAGGTGCTGCTCTAGCATCTGCTGCTTCTCTGTCACCACGGCGGCCGTGGGGTGGTTGGCCTGGCCCCCTTGCTGCCAGAAAAGGAGATCAACACACATGTGAACACAGAACTTCGGAGAGCTGTCCAGTCCCATCCCACCCACCACCCTTCCTGTTTGGCTGAGATGCTGCTGCCACTGGGAGGGGAAGGGAAACAGGCCGCAAGCTGGGCGTCGTCAGCGTGGTGCAAGGACACTCCCCCGAAGTTTGGCCCGTGTCCTTGCCTTGACCTTGGGCCAACTCTAAAGCCACTCTCTGCTGCAGTACAGGACCACACATTGAGCTAAGACATGCTCCCTACCTTCAAAAACCTCATTCTAAGTTAAGCATGTTAAAAAAAAAAAATTCAGGGACGCCTGGGTGGCTCAGTTGGTTAAGCAGCTGCCTTCGGCTCAGGTCATGATCCCAGCGTCCTGGGATCGAGTCCCACATCGGGCTCCTTGCTCAGCAGGGAGTCTGCTTCTCCCTCTGCCTCTTCCTGCCACTCTGTCTGCCTGTGCTCACTCTGTCTGATAAATAAATAAAATCTTTAAAAAAAAAATTCAGAACTGGGGGGTTCAGTTGGTTAACTGTCTGCCCTCGGCTCAGGTCATGATCCCAGGGTCCTGGGATTGAGCCCCTTGTTGGGCTCCCTGCTCAGTGGGAAACCGACTTCTCCCTCTCCTGCTGTCCCTCGCCTTGGCTCGTGCTTTCACATGCTGTCTTACGTTCCCACATGCTCTCTCTAGAATGAATAAAAAAAAACTTTTTAAAAAAAATTCAGAACAATTATGACAGCAGATCTTGGATGCCCATTTAGTGTAGGTGGCATCCGACACATTTTGGTGGCGTAATAAAAAACCACCGTCCAGGGGTGCCTGGGTGGCTCAGTGAGTTAAAGCCTCTGCCTTCAGCTCAGGTCATGATCCCAGGGTCCAGGGATCGAGCCCCGCATCGGGCTCTCTGCTCGGTGGGGAGCCTGCTTCCCCCTCTCTGCCTGCCTCTCTGCCTGCTTGTGACCTCTGTCTGACTTGTGATCTCTGTCTGTGAAATGGATAAATAAAATCTTAAAAAAACAAAAAACCAAAAACCACCGTCCTAGAGGAGAAATGCGTTATTAAGAGAGAATACCTCACGGGACGTACCTTGAAAAGGTCAAATAGCACATGAAACGTGAACATGGTACATTTCATCAAAGTAGTAGGATATCTGGGGCACTTGGCTGCCTTAGGTGGAGGAGCTTGTGGCTCTCGACCTCAGGGTCATGGTTTCGAGCCCCACACTGGGTACAGAGATTACTTAAAATGAGTAAATCAATAAAAACTTAAAAAAAAAAAGGAATAAGATACCTGACCCCCAAAAAAGACCACGTAAGGGTGCCTGGGTGGCTCAGTCCGTTAAGCAACCATCTCTTGATTTCAGCTCAGGTCATGATCTCGGGGTCATGGGATCGAGCCCCATGTTAGGGTCTGTGCTCAATGAGGAATGTGCTAGAGATTCTCTCCCTCTCTCTCTGCCCCTCCCCCTGCTTAAGTGCTTGCTCTCTCTTGCTCTCAAATAAATCTTTCTTATTTTTTAAAGATTTTATTTATTTATTTATTTATTTATTTATTTGACAGAGATTACAAGTAGGTGGAGAGGCAGGCAGAGAGAGAGGAGGAAGCAGGCTCCCTGCAGAGCAGAGAGCCTGATGTGGGGCTCGATCCCAGGACCCTGAGACCATGACCCGAGCCGAAGGCAGAGGCTTTAAACCACTGAGCCACCCAGGCACCCAAGATTTTATTTATTTATTTGAGGGCAAGAGAAGAGAACACAAGCAGAGAGGAGGGGCAGAAAGAGAAGGAGAAGGAGACTTCCCGCTGAACAAGGAGCCTGACATGGGGCTCGATCCCAGGACCCTGGGATCATGACCAGGGCCAAAAGCAACTCTTAACCAAATGAGCTGCCCAAATGTTCCTAAATAAATCTTAAAAGAAAAAAAAAAAGCTGCAGTGATCAACACAGTATATATTGGTACGGGACTAAGGAACGATATCATAGTCCCAGTTTCCCAAACTAGAAAATCTCCATCTCAAAGACAGATTTCACACTGAGTCACCAAATCCTCCTGGCTCTAGGCTCCATAATCTCACAAACAGATCTCTAGTTCCACTGGCTCAGCTCAAGCTCCAACTACTGATCTCTTTGCCTCTAGTCTCTCATTTCCAATCTGTCCTCTATACTGCTACCAGGCATCTCCAAAGTAGACCCAAACATGCCAGTCCTACAGGGACCCACTCTCTCCCTTTCCAACAGTCCCCATCCAAGCCCACAGAACACCAACTTCCCTGAGTCCAGGGAAGGCAATCTCCACTCCAATTTATTTTCTTCACAGTGGGAGTGACTCATCTGATTGGTGAGATTAGGAGAAAGACCACACGTACAGATCTTCGAAGAACCCAGCACTTTAGCTGGTGCCTCTCTCTTCCACCTCTGCCTTCCTGGGGCACACACAAGGCAGGAGCAAGGGCCTGGTTTCTAGAAGCCGTTCTAGAGGCCTCTCACTCTGTGTTCAGTGGGTCCATACGGATGGCTGCGGATATATTGTCCTGCAAGCCACCCCCAGATCTACCACAGGGGCAGGCATCAGAAATCCCCAACGGTTACCTGCCCAAACCACATTTTCCAGTCTTGTTTTATCAATACAGCTGACAGTTTACTATTTTGGACTGCCGTGTCTATTTCTAAATTGGTACTGCACTTAAAGGGAAACAGATATGGTTCACTGCCACACAAAGAAGCCCACCTCCAGGACCAGCATAAAACCTACCGGCTCCCTCTGCTTGCAGGTATAGATATACATCTCCACCCAGCACATACCAATGCAATCTGATGACAAGGGAAGCCGACCCAGCCTGTGTTTCAGTCACCCCAAACTACCCACTCTTCCCCACACACAGCATGCTCCCCACACACCATCGGCTCAGGCCGGCATACGCTTCCGCCCAAGGACACCCGAACTCCTTCACGTTCAGACTCAGTGCACCTGTCTGCTCTCCTTTAAAACCTTATTCAAGGGGCGCCTGGGTGGCTCAGTGGGTTAAAGCCTCTGCATTCGGCTCAGGTCACGATCCCGGGGTCCTGGGATCAAGCCCCAGATCGGGCTCTCTGCTCAGCGGGGAGCCTGCTTCCTCCTCTCTCTCCCTGCCTGCCTCTCTGCCCATTTGTGATCTCTGTCTGTCAAATAAATAAATAAAAAATCTTTTAAAAAAATAAAAATAAAAATAAAACCTTATTCAACTTCTGTAGGCAAAATTACTCACATCTTCCTCTATGTTTCTCTCACTTTGAGTGTTTGTATACCTATCATCCCAACTAGACTGAGAGCCCTGCTTGCAAGGGCTCACATCTACTCGTCTTCCTAGCTCCTGGTACTCTACCCATAAAAGACACTTAAACATGCCAGATGATGTAAAAAGAGAAAATAACAGGAAGGCCTGCGTTAAGGCATCAAGTATCCAATTTGTAGTTCTAGGTCAAGGGTGGCAAACTTTCTCTTCTATTATAAAGGCTGTGGTACATATTTTTGGCTTTCTGGGTCATCCAGTCTCTGCAATAAAGACTCAACTCTGTCCCCGCAGCACGAAAGCAACCAGAGACAATGTGTATATAAACAGGTGTGGCTGTGTTCCCCAAAATTTCATTTACAAAAACAGGCATGACAGGTTGGACTGAGGCCACGGGCACTGTTTGCCAACCCCGGATCGGTAAGATTGGGAACATCCACAGGGAACCCACTGTTCCCTTGCCTTTTGTGCTAAATTTGGGAGCCTCTACCCAAATTGCCTTAAATCGAGTATTTTTATCTTATGGGACAGGATGAACACATAAAGCTTCTCCAGAACAGAGAACTCCAGTGATGCAAGGGGGAGTGCCTCTTTGCAAGCTGGACTTGCAAAGACACCTCTGGTGTCTCAAACAGTGAGTGTTATCAGTTCCCCCTCATGCATATCTGAGCACATCAATGCTCTGCTCTGGGTTCCTCAGTGGGTTCTCATTTCTTACAGTAGTGGTGACTGCCACGATGAGGACCATGATTGTGACAGCAATAGTGGAGAGCAGTTCATGTTTACTTTGCATGTATGTGTCAGGCTCTAAACACTTACAGGCACGAGTTAATGTAATTCTATGAAGTGAGGTATGATGACCATTCCCATGGAGGCACATTCCCACAGCCTGAGGTTATCCAGCAAGGGGCAGAGCTACGAGGCTCAAACCCAGGCAGCCTGGCCCTTGAACCCTTGTGATAAACTGCTCTTCCAAAGCCCAGCTGCTGGGCATGACTGACTAAAGAGATGTTCACAATATGGCCCTTGACCTTTCCTTATCCAACCAGATGCGGAATTTTCCACAGCTCCTCCCAACAATACATGCATTCATGTTTCCCTGTCTGAACATGGTCTTCTCTCTGCCTGGAGTGCTCTCTCCTCATCAGCCTGGTGTACTTGTCATCAGCCTTAAGTCTTGGCTCAAACACAATCTCTCTCTCTCTCTGTGATACCTTCCCCAACTCCCTCAGTTAGACTTAGATGTCCTTTTTTTTTTCCTGTTCCTGCTACATTTTTGTCTTGTAAGAGAAAAAACTGTACACTTCTGTTCACAGCAGCATTAGTCACAGTAGCCAACAGACGGACGCCATCCAAGTGTCCCTCAACAGATGAATGCGTGAACAAAATGTGGTCTATATACAGCGGAACATCATTCAGCTTCTGAAAGGCAGCAAACTCTGAGACGTGTTACAAGGATGAACAGTAAGGCATTATGGTAAGGAAAGTGACCCAGGCACAAAAATACAGGGTAGGAGTCCATTTCTATGAGGTCCCAAAACTCACAGACAGAAAGGAAAGTGGTGGTTGCCAGGGGCTGCGGTGAGATGGGAACGATGAACTGTTGTTTCATGGGTCTAGATTTTAGTTTTGTAAGATG
The DNA here is from genome assembly GCA_004024625.1 of Mellivora capensis. Classification (NCBI taxonomy): domain Eukaryota; kingdom Metazoa; phylum Chordata; class Mammalia; order Carnivora; family Mustelidae; genus Mellivora; species Mellivora capensis. The sequence continues at coordinate 36,433 of PISX010004586.1, forward strand.
AAAAGAGTTCTGGAGATGGCTGCACAACGATGTACTGAACTCCCAACACTATGAAGTGTACACTTGAAAATGTATCAGATGAGGGCTTGGGTGGTTTGGTCGGTTAAGCGTCAGCCTTTGGGTCAGGTCATGATCCCAGGGTCCTGGGATCAAGCCCTGCATCCAGCTCCCTGCTCAGTGGGAAGCCTGCTTCCCCCTCTCCAGCTCCCCCTGCTTGTGTTCCCTCTCTCACTACCTCTCTCTCTGTCAAATAAATAAATAAAATCTTTAAAAGTAAATAAATAGTAAAAAGTGGGGTCAGGGAAGAAGAAAAAGTCTCTGACTATAGTAAAGAAAATAAAACCCCCTCAGAGAAAGTAAAAAAAAAAGCCTCCTATAACCAACCACTGTGATGAGTCAATATATAACCTTCCAGTCATTTTATCATATATACCAATAATACATGCATATTATATACAAGTATTTTTACTATTATGAATCAGATCTTTTCTTTCCTGACATTTTCTAACAGGTTATTGTTGCTATTACATAACTACATAAGATTCTTAAAATACTTACCTTGAATGCAGTCATCTTTCTAAACTCTTGTTAATGCCAATGGCTTTTTAAAAAATTATTTCTCTAGGATCTTATAGGAAGACCTATCTATCTATAAACAATGACAATTTTGTCTCCAGCTTTCCAACATTTTTACATAATGTAATATTAAATGAAAAAGGCAAGATACAGAGAAGTAAACTCATTTAAATATTGTGTGTGTGTGTGTGTGTGTGTGTATGCACGCGTGTTTATTTTCTGTAGTTTATATGAAGTTTATATGAGCCTGGAGACAGGTACTGAAGGATATACACCAGACTATTCACATTGGTCTCCTGGGAAGAGATAATAAAGAGAGGGAGGGACATTTCAGATTTTTGTAAAACTTTCTTCCTTAGGGTTAGGGTGCCTGGGTGGCTTAGTTGGTTGAGCGACTACCTTCCGCTCAGGTCATGATCGTTGAGCCCTGGGATCGAGTCCCGCGTCAAGTTCCTGGCTCCATGGGGAGTCTGCTTCTCCCTCTGAGCTCCCCTCTCATGCTCTCTCACTCTCTCTCTCTCAAATAAATAAATAAAATCTTGGGACGCCTGGGTGGCTCAGTTGGTTAAGCAGCTGCCTACGGCTCAGGTCATGATCCCAGTGTCCTAGGATCGAGTCCCACATGGGGATCCTTGCTCGGCAGGGAGCCTGCTTCTCCCTCTGCCTCTGCCTGCCACTCTGTCTGCCTATGCTCGCTCTCTCGCTCTCTCTCTCTGTCAAATAAATAAATAAAATCTTTAAAAAAATAATAATAATTTAAAAAAAATAAATAAAATCTTAAAAAAAAACTTTCTTCCTTATAGTATTATGTCAAATTTTAATTTTTTTAAAAAAGACAGTGCAATATGTACTGGAGAAAAAAAAATTCTTTTCATTGTTTGTAAGAAAAACCCCATGTGGGGCCCCTGGGTGGCTCAGCTGGTTAAGCCTCTGCCTTTAACTCGGGTCATAATCCCAGGGTCCTGGGATCAAGCCCCGAATCGGGCTCTCTGCTCAGCAGGGAGCCTGTTTCCCCCTCTCTCTGCCTGTCTCTCTGCCTACTTCTGATCTCTGTCTGTCAAATAAAAAAATAAAATCTTTAATTTAAAAAAAAAAAGGAAAGAAAAGAAAAAAAGAAAAACCCCACGCATCCACTTTTCCCACGGAGGTCGTTACACACTGTTGTGACTGCGTCAGAGGGAGCCCATCTCTGCACACAAGAAGGGAAGCGCGTCTTCAATGGTGCTTTGTTTCTTCCCACGTCTCACCTGGGCTGCAGTGGCTGCAGTCTGGAGCAGGCGGGACTCTTCCCACAGGCACCGGGCCACGATTCGGGCAATCTCCATTGGCTTCTCCAGGTATCTGCTCTATAAGGGGGAGAGAAAGAATGAAAAGTAGCAGTAGACCAAGGAGTTGTGGACCCAGAATATTACACCTACTACATAAAACAATAAAATGAGGGCCTCAGAGCCTGGCTGCCACCAGTGGGAGATGAAGGGGAGAAGAGAAAAAAGACCATCACAGTGAGCTGTCCTTCTGTGACAGAAGGCATACTAGTCTGAGTCTTTGGACATTATGTTATCCTGGTCTCCTATGGAGGTGACAGACCTTGTCCAAGAGTATCTGATTACAGTCAAACATTTAACATTTAAAAATAAATCATCTGGAGTGTCTGGGTGGCTCAGTCAGCTGGGCATCCGACTCTTGATTTCGGCTCAGGTCATGATCTCAGGGTCATGATACCAGTCTGGAGTGGGGCTCGCCCTGGGTGTGGAAAGCCTGCTTAAGAGTCTTTCTCCCGGGGCGCCTGGGTGGCTCAGTGGGTTAAAGCCTCTGCTTTCGGCTCAGGTCCTGGGCCGAGCCCCGCATCGGGCTCTCTGCTCCGCGGAGAGCCTGCTTCCTCCTCTCTCTCCCTGCCTGCCTCTCTTGCCTACTTGTAATCTCTGTCTGTCAAATAAATAAATAAAATCTTAAAAAAAAAAAAAAAAGAGTCTTTCTCCCTCCTTCTGCTCCTTCCACCCCTTCCTCTCTTAAAAAAAAAAGTCATTTTCCTATGAAACCATTAGTTCTGATCATGTTATTAAGCTATACTAATGTAAGATGATTACTGTAATAATTATGTCTCCAGCGGACAAAAGAAGTGTATTTCAGATAATGATGCCCAAGGGTGGGTATACAGAGGTTTGAGAATGGGCTAGTAATTTCTCCTTTGATTTAAAGTACAAGATAGTATCTCATTACCTAGGCAAATGACGAAAGAAATACTTCCTGGACAGAAAGCTAACAGCCTACTCTGCAGGGTCAGTTTCTCATCCCACCTGAAGGAACTGCTTGATTCTCCGCAGATTGTGCTGATAGAGAACATTTGACTCCTGCAGGAAACGGCTGTATTGCTGGTCAATCTCACCCAGGAGATTATGAAACACCAAAGTCGCATGTGATTCCTTGCTGGCCGCATATGCCCTAGGAAAAGGAAGAAGGATACAGAACGATTCTGAAACCGACATACACCTGCATGCGCGCGCGCGCGCACACACACACACGCACACACATACACCCCATAAGCGCGCATGCGAACAAATCACCATCAAGGTGGGAAAAAAACAAGACAGACTTGATACTTTAACCCACTCCTCACTTTAGATTCACCTTGCTCAGCAGCAAGAAATATCATGAATTCAATGATTCTTAACAACTATTCCAGACACTATTAGCCATTGCCATAGTCTATACTTATAAAATACTCAAGTGGGGGTGTGCCTGGGTGGCTTAGTTGGCTGAGGAGCTGTCTTTGGCTCAGGTCATGATCCCAGAGTCCTGGAATCGAGCCCTGCATTGGGCTCCTTGCTCAGCGGGGAGCCTGCTTCTCTCTCTCCCTCTGCCTGCTGCTCTGCCTACTTGTGCTCTCTCTCAGACAAATGAATTTTTTAAAAATCTTAAAAAAAAAAAAAAAAAAAGGGGACGCCTGGGTGGCTCAGTTGGTTACGCGGCTGCCTTGGGCCCAGGTCATGAACCCAGCATCCTGGGATTGAGTCGCACATCAGGTTCCTTGCTCAGCAGGGAGCCTGCTTCTCCCTCTGGTTCTGCCTGCCACTCTGTCTGCCTGTGCTTGCTCTCTCTCTCTCTCTCTCTGACAAATAAATAAATAAAATCTTAAAAAAAAATAAAATACTCAAGTGAAGTGGACAGATACGCTGTTCTGTTTTTTTAAATTCTCACTCAGTCAGCTCTGCGGTCAGATTATTAGTAACAAATAAGCAAACCCAGGTCAGGATGGCCCACCTCCATCATCTCTGACTCACCTCCCTGGCCCCTCACCAAATTCTAGAAAAACTAGGTTATAGTCCTGAATTAAATGAAAATTAATAGGTAGATCTGAACACATTAACATGAAGGAAAAAATGGTGCTTGCATGGCTCAGTCGGTTAAGCATTCAACTCTTGGTCGGCTGGGGTCATGATCCCAGCATCATGGAGCCTGCTTAAGATTCTCTCTGTCAGGATGCCTGGGTGGCTCAGTTGGTTAAACCGATGCCTTCGGCTCAGGTCATGATCCTGGGGTCCTGGGATCGAGTCCTGCATCAGGCTCCTTGCTCGGCAGGGAGCCTGCTTTTCTCCCCACCTCTGCCTGTTTGTGGGCTCTCTCTCTCTGACAAATAAATAAATAAAATCTTAAAAAAAAAAAAAGATTCTCTCTGTCCCTCTCCCTCTGCCCTTTCCCCTACTCTCTCTCTAAAAAAGAAGGGGAAAAAAAAATGAAGGGAACAGTTATTGGAATTCTGGGCCATCATCTCTATGAATGAGTCTGTTTCTTTTTTTTTTCTTTTTTTTAAAATATAGTATTTTAAGATTTTTTTTTAAGACTTTATTTATTTATTTGACAGACAGAGATCACAAGTAGGCAGAGAGGCAGGCAGAGAGAGAGGAGGAAGCAGGCTCCCTGCTGAGCAGAGAGCCCGATGTGGGGCTCGATCTCAGGACCCTGAGATCATGACCTGAGCCGAAGGCAGAGGCTTTAACCCACTGAGCCACCCAGGCGCCCCGAGTCTGTTTCTTTTAACTCTGTGTCGCCTTCCTTTAATTAAAGGGGAATCAGAATTACACACCCAAATCTCTACCCATGGGAGAACTCTCCTTGAGATAAAATATATTTGTAGCACATCCCTGGAGTGTCAGAACACACAGAGGCTCTCGCCAAGGAGACGAGATTCAAATCAGCCTTTGAAACATCTACCACCAAGCAGGCTGCTGTCCCAGGTGCCAAGAGACAGTTGCCTGCACACACTTCTAACATAGAACATGTTTTGCAAGACTGAGAGTCTGTCTTTATCTCCTGATCACTTTCACCCCATCACCTATACCCTTAAGTTTTTTGATGAAATAGCACAGAGTTAAGCTAGAACAGGTTAGGTCTCTTGACTCAAACCCAAACCGGACACTCTGGGGGAGTTTTTCAGGAAGGACTTACCAATCCTGACTCTCGATCCAAGCAGCAAGAAACTGCCGCAGCTCCATCGGGAAGCTGTCGCTGTACAGCTGATGAAGCTGCTCCAGGTACCGCGTGTCGAGCTGCTGTAGCTGATTCCATTGGGCCATCCTGTGGCAATCAGGGGTCCCAACTGTAAACCAAAGCGTCCACAGGGTCACTGCAAGCCTCAGGAGGAGCAAACCACCTAAAAACACCCCATCTCCCCAACACAGGCATCGGGTTTGTGATTAGGGATAAAAGATGCTTTGCACAGGATCCTCTGTGTTTCTCCCAGTTTACAGTAATACAGACACGTTCCCAGTCTCTGCCTCTGGAAGCACATCACAGCTTCTCCTGCACTGGGATGCCAATGTGGGCATGGCATCAGCCAAGTTCCAGAATCTGTTATCTACCAGACGTATGTGAAGTTGAAAAGTAACTTTCAGGGACGCCTGGGTGGCTCAGTTGGTTGGGCGGCTCCCTTCGGCTCAGGTCATGATCCCGGCGTCCTGGGATCGAGACCCACATCGGGCTCCAGACCCACATCGGGCTCCTTGCTAGGCGGGGAGCCTGCTTCTCCCTCTGCCTCTGCCTGCCACTCTGTCTGCCTGTGCTCCCTCTCTCTCTCTCCCTCTCTCTCTGACAAATAAATGAATTTAAAAAATAAATAAAACAAATAACTTTCAGATTTCCACTTCCTCGTCTACAAAACAAAGATCATCATTCCCACCTCTCACGGATGTTGAGATATTTCTGAAGAAGTTAGTAAAGTACGTAGCATGTCAGCTCCTTTCTTTTTTTTTTTTTTTTGTCAGCTCCTTTCTTTCCACCCTACCCCTCTTCTAAGGGGGTGCACCAGAGGGTAGAGACAACAAGCCTAAAGTCAGACCGAAATGTGGGGGAATGTGGCTGTTTAGGGAAAACAAAGCTAATTCTAAGAATACAGGTTTAAAAGTATAAGCAAAGACCTGCCTGAGATTCTCCAAGTCAATGAAAAGTAATTTTGTTTTTAAAAAAGTTCTCAGTTAACACAGGCAACAACCTCTTCCACCTCAGCGGCAGCAACTTCTTCCTAGAAACATTGCCAAAGGCAAGGGAAGCAAGGGCAAAAATGAACTATTGGGACTTCATCAAGATCAAAAGCCTTTGCACAGCAAAGGAAACAGTTAACAAAACCAAAAGACAACTGACATAATGGGAGAAGATATATGCAAACGACATATTAGATAAAGGGCTAGTATCCAAAATCTACAAAGAGCTTAGCAAACAACACCCAAAGAACAAATAATCCAATCAAGAAATGGGCAGAGGACATGAACAGACATTTCTGCAAAGAAGACATCCAGATGGCCATCAGACACATGAAAAAGTGCTCAACATCACTCGGCATCAGGGAAATACAAATTAAAACCACAATGAGGTATCACCTCACACCAGTCAGAATGGCTAAAATTAACAAGTCAGGAAATGACAGATGCTGGTGAGGATGTGGAGAAAAGGGAACCCTCCTACACTGTTGGTGGGAATGCAAGCTGGTGCAGGTGGAGGTACCTCAAAAAGTTGAAAATAGAGCTACCCTACAACCCAGCAATTGCACTACTGGGTATTTACCCTAAAGATACAAACGTAGTGATCCGAAGGGGCACGTGCACCCGAATGTTTATAGCAGCAATGTCCACAAGAGCCAAACTATGGAAAGAACCTAGATGTCCATCAACAGATGAATGGATAAAGAAGATGTGGTGTATATATATATATATATATATATATACGTACATATGTATATATACATATATACGTGCACACACACACACACACAATGGAATACTATGCAGCCATCAAAAATGAAATCTTGCCATTTGCTACGACGTGGATGGAACTAGAGGGTATTATGCTTAGCAAAATAAGTCAATCAGAGACAACAATCATGTGATCTCCCTGGTATGAGGAAGTGGAGATGCAACGTGGAGAGTTTGGGGGGTGGAAAAGAATAAATGAAACAAGATGGGATCGGGAGGGAGACAAACCATAAGAGACTCTTAATCTCACAAAACAAACTGAGGGTTGCTGCGAGGAGCAGGGTAGGGAGAGGGTGGTAGGATTATGGACACTGGGGAGGGTATGTGCTATGGTGAGTGCTGTGAAGTGTGTAAACCTGGCGATTCACAGACCTGTACCCCTGGGCCTAATAATACATTATATGTTTATAAAAATTTTTTTTAAATTATTTCTTAAAAAGTTCTCAGTTGAGGGGCGCCTGGGTGGCTCAGTTGGTTAAGCATCTGCTTTAGCTCTGGTCATGATCCCAGGGTCCTGGGATGGAGCCCCGCATCAGGCTCCCTGCTCAGTGGGGAACCTGCTTTTCCCTCTGCCCCTCCTCCTGCTCATGAGGACCCTCTCTCTCAAATAAATAAATAAATAAATAATTTTTTTAAAAGAAGAAAAAGTTCAATAAAGCAAAGAAATGAGAATGTCAGGATGAGGTAATTGCCCCCATCAGGCCAATATGTTTCCATAAATAAACTGAACCTTCTGACAACACCAGAGGTGGTGCTTGGCATTGATTTAATTTTTTTAAACAATGTCTTCCTTCCTCTTAGGCACCTCCCAAACATTTTCAGCTACCGCACCTTTGCTGTTGCCCCTGTCTTCACTACCCCCAAGACCAACCTGCCGCGACAGATGCTGCTTGGGCCATGGTACATGTATACTAAGCACTGGCTGGAACAAAAGCAGTAGCTGAGCCATTATAACCACGGTGGGTATCACCCTCGATAAGAAATGAAAGGCCAGGATGTCGGGGTGGCTCAGTGGGTTGGGCATCTGCTTTCAGTTTGGCTCATGATCCCAGGGTCCTGGGATCGAAGCCCCACATCAGGTTCTCTGCTCAGAGGGTAGCCTGCTTTCCCTTCTCTCTCTGTCTGCCTCTCTGCCTGCTTGTAATCTCTGTCAAGTAAATAAATAAAATATTTAAAAAAAATAAAGTACACTCTCTACCTGCAATGTGGAGACTGAATTCACAACCCCAAGATCAAGAGTCACATGTTCCACCAACTGAGCCGGCCAGGTGCCCCTAGACACCTACTTTTTATAATAAAGTACAATGTTATAAGTTAATTTAAAAAAACAGACTAATTACTTAATTGCTTAACTTGGATACAAATGTATAGCCATCACAATCTACTCCCTAAAGTTCCATGTTAGAACCAAAAAGCAACATCCCACTATATATGCTCAACTGGACATGAACGTTGGGTCACACACAAATATACACATTTTCAGCAAACCATTAAAAAAGTACAAGTTGTTGAAAATTGTCTAGTTCATTTCTAGGTCCATAACTCAGAGGTGTTTTTTGTTGTTGTAGTTTTGGCTTGGGGGGTAGGGGGACAACACAAAGGGGATAGTAAGTAGTACAATAATTTTGTCACTTATTAAACCACAAACAACCAGTTACTAGTTTTTTTTTTCCATAAAAGTAAAGCACCAGGGGCGCCTGGGTAGCTCAGCGGTTTAAGACTCTGCCTTCGTCTCAGGTCATTATCTCAGGGTCCTAGGATCGAGCCCCACATCAGGCTCTCTGCTCAGCAGGGAGCCTGCTTCCCCTTCTCTCTCTGCCTGCCTCTCTGCCTACTTGTGATCTCTCTCTGTCAAATAAATAAATAAAATATTTAAGAAAAAAAAAAGAGTTTAAAAAAAAGGCACCAAAAATGACTGGCATTATGCTTTACTTCTTAGTCTAATCACTGTAGGTAATACTGTAATAGCCATATTTTTTTAAAAAAATCACTACAAGTTAAAGCCAAAAGCAGATAGCATTCTCAAGGAGAAGATGAGCAAAGAGTCTTTTTTTTTTTTTTTTTTTTTTTGAGCAAAGAGTCTTATAGTGATGATTTTCTTACAGGCCGCTTAGCTACAAATCATATTTAACCAACAACAGCCACAAGGCAATCAGCCCAATGTTCTTCATAAGAACTGTATATCCTTAGGAGATCACTAGCCAAACTGTCTAGGAAAACCATTGCCAACTAGCTTGTGGCCACTGTTTTACCGGAAAAAGTTTTACAAGAGCCTACCTTATTTCACAATCTCAATTCTGTTTTTTCAAATTACAAGTTAATCTAAAGAACTCCACTTAAGTTCTCACTGAAGTATTTATCTACAAAATAATGCAAAGCCTGTGATTTAATAACCATTTTCACAGACCCGCAGGACAAAGAAAGTGATCTGCACAATCTGAATTCCAAGTGCCATTCTGGGTGCAGAGAGAAATGAGTTCATTCCACAGAGAGACTGGCTTAGGGCATGACATCGGGCTTAATTCTCTCCAGAGGTGAGTGCTAAGTTTACGTTAGCAGACAGCAGATGGGAGCATATAAAGGGAATATTAAATCTGATCCTGTTTTCTACAACTTCAGAGAAAAGAAAAATAAAAATGAAACAGCAAGTCACCAAAGACTTTCCGGACTTTTCAAAACAGGAATTTCTCAACCCCTTGGGGATAACTTACCAACAAGTCATAACTCAAACAGCTATTGTCTGATGAGGAACTTATTACTGTAAAGATCAGTAAGTTGGTCCAAAGTCACAGTTTTCATTTATATATTACATTCTAAGGAAACCAAGAGATATGTCAAGAAACACAAATCAGGACCCCTTACAAAAGGGATTCATTACATCATTTCATAAAACCTCGTTTTAAATTAAGATTTGTACATCACATCCACGCACTAACAGATTTGTGGTAGAGTGAGGGGCCAAAGTGAGGAGACAGACGAAACCCTAGTGCATTCAACAACCCAGAACAGAAAGTGATCTAAAGATAATTTCTGTTCCACCTTGTCACACGATTCTCTTTTGGGTGTTAGCCATACTTTGTATTAGAAATACCTATATTATAAATAGAGCGAAGCCATATCTTATCCATTGCGTCTACTAAGCCCCTTTTGCTTCAGGAAAGGCCCAGTGACTAAGGCAAACAAAGAAGTAACAGAAGCACCCTTGCATTAATTTCTATAGAAATTAGTCCTTTTAAGAAGGTATTTTTTATTTTTTATTTTTTTTAAGATTTTATTTATTTGACAGACAGAGATTACAAGTAGGCAAGAGAGGCAGGCAGGGAGAGAGAGGAGGAAGCAGTCTCTCCGCGGAGCAGAAAGCCTGATGTGGGGCTCGATCCCAGGATCCTGGGATCATGACCTGAGCCAAAAGCAGAGGCTTTAACCCACTGAGCCACCCAGGCGCCCCTTTTAAAATTTTTTTAAAATTTATTTATTTGTCAGAGAGAGAGGGAGAGAGAGAGAGAGCAAGCACAGGCAGACAGAGTGGCAGACAGAGGCAGAGGGAGAAGCAGGCTCCCAGCCGAGCAAGGAGCCCGATGTGGGACTCGATCCCAGGACGCTGGGATCATGACCTGAGCCAAAGGCAGCCGCTTAACCAACTGAGCCACCCAGGCGTCCCAAGAAGGTATTTTTTTAAAAAGATTTTATTTATTTGACAGAGAGAAAGAGAAAGCACACAAAAGGGGGAAAGGCAGAGGGAGAGGGAGAAGCAGGCTCCCCACTGAGCTGGGAGCCTGACTCAGGGCTTGATCCCAGGACCCTCGGATCATGACCTGAGCCAAAGGCACATGCTTAACCAACTGAGCTATTCAGGCGCCCTGAAGATATTTTTTTAAAGATTTATTTATTAGAGAGAGTGTGTGGTGGGGGGAGGACAGAGGGAGAGACTCATCAAGCAGACTCCCCACTTAGCTCAGAGTGTGAGGCGGACTAATCCCAGAACCCATGAGAGTGGAAATCAAGAGTCAGACCCTTAACCAACTGAGCCACCCAGGCACCCCTTTAAGAAGATATTTTTAGGGGCACCTGGGTGGCTCAGTGGGTTAAAGCCTCTGCTTTTGGCTCAGGTCATGATCCCAGGATCCTGGGATCGAGCCCCGCATCGGGCTCTCTGCTCAGCAGGGAGCCTGCTTCCTCCTCTCTCTCCCTGCCTGCCTCTCTTGCCTACTTGTAATCTCTGTCTGTCAAATAAATAAATAAAATCTTTTATAAAAAAAAAAAAAGAAGATATTTTTAGGGGTACCTGGGTGGCTCAGTCAGTTAAATGTCTACCTTCAGCTCAGATCATGATCTTAGGGTGGTGGGATCGAGCCCCTAGTTGGGCTTCCTGCTCAGTGGGGAGTCTGCTTCTCCCTCTGCCCTCTGCCCACACATGCACTCTCTCTTTAATAAATAAAAATTTTTTTAAAAGCATAATATATAGCAAACACTTTTCGATGAAAAGATATTTTTGTTCAAAGCCCTCAAAACAACTATCTCATTTCTTTTTTTTTTTTTAAAGATTTTTTTTATTTATTTATTTGACAGACAGAGATCACAAGTAGGCAAGAGAGGCAGGCAGGGAGAGAGAGGAGGAAGCAGGCTCTCCGAGGGGCAGAGAGCCCGATGTGGGGCTCGATCCCAGGACCCCAGGATCATGACCCGAGCCGAAAGCAGAGGCTTTAACCCACTGAGCCACCCAGGCGCCCCTATCTCATTTCTATTAGTGTTTTCAATCTAATCCTACTAATCTCGAGGGCCACAAAATTATTTAGACTTGCAAGCTCCAATTTGTTTATCCTCCCCATACCACTTCTAAAATAATCTGAGGTAGCTGCAAACTCCATAAAGTAAATTAGGGAGAAGAAAAATTATTAAACTAAAATGCAATTAATGCTAGACCAAGATACTCAACCTGCATGAAATTTTCCTTGTGGGACAAAAGGTGTAATGAACAGCAGGGAGCCCATATTTAAATACTGTATTTTTAACAATTTAACCATGGATAATTTTTTTTTAAAGATCCAGGACCCAGCGATCATGACCTAAGCTGAAGGCAGACGCTTAACCAACTAAGCCACCCGGCACCTGGGCACCCCTAACCACTGATAATTTAACCATTCAAAATTACCTTAGACATTAAGACTCTGGAATTTCAAGTCAGAAAAAGATAATTCAAAATAAGTATGCCTGGGGGAGACTGAGCAGCTCAGACATTAAGCCTATGACTCTTGCTTTTGGCTCAGGTCATGATCTCAGGGTTGTGAGATCAAGCCCCATGTGTGAGATCACACCCAGTGTGGAGCCTCCTTAAAATTCTCTCTCTTCCCTCCCCCCTAAGCACACACACACACTCTCTCTCTCTCTTTTTAAAGTACACTTGTATAGTAAACATATAATTTTATTGTTTACAAATCTAAACAGTACTTTTAGTTTAAATCCAGGTGTTTGCCTTTGTAATAGGAAGTTTATATATAAATCTAATTTTGATTTCCTAAGAAGAGAAAATATTAACAGTTGAGCACCCAATCCAACTATAGTTATTGTAATATTCAAATATATTTAATTACAAATAATAGGATTTACTTTGAAGTCAGAAACCAACTCTTCATTGCAAAAATGGATATTGAGATATAAAGGCCCTACTAATGTGGCAAAATTGCATATGGACAGAGTACTAAACTACTGGGGAGTAGAGTTCAGAGAAGCGAGGGAAAGGAAAGGATGGTTTTTTCAAGATTTTATTTATTTTCTTGGAGAGAAAGAGTGTGAGTGAGAGAGAGAGCAGGAGCGGGGGGAGAGGGAGAAGCAGACTCCCCACTGAACAGGGAGCCTGATATGGGGCTCGTTCCCAGGACCCTGAGATCACGACCTGAGCCAAAGGCAGATACTTACCCATTGAGCCGCCCAGGTACCCCAAGAAAGGGCAGTTTTCAATGGCACTCTGGAACATTCTCAACCCAAAAGTCCTCTCAACCCAAAACATCCCTCACTCCTTGTATCTCACTTTAACTCTTGGTATAGTTAAAGAATCTTTTGCCAAGCACCTTATTTTTTCCATTCTAAATCCTAACACGCTGTAAGGTCTTACCACTAGCAGTACCTTCTAATAGTTCTCTAATCCATATCTAGAAACAGAATAGAATGTATCAGATTCACAGTTAACTTTAAGAGATGAATTGTGCCAGGAATGTGAACAGGAGAAAGGATAAAAAGATCTAGGGCTGGGACGCCTGGGTGGCTCAGTTGGTTGGACAACTGCCTTTGGCTCAGGTCATGATCCCAGTGACCCGGGATCGAGTCCCGCATCGGGCTCCCAGCTCCACGGGGAGTCTGCTTCTCCCTCTGACTTTCTCCTCGCTCATGCTGTCTCACTGCCTCTCTCTCAAATAAATAAATAAAATCTTTAAAAATAAATCTTTAAAAAAATAAAATCTTTAAAAAAAATAAAATCTTTAAAAAAAAAAAAAAAAAAAAAAGATCTAGGGCTCTAATCCATGAAGAACAATCAAGATCTTAAAAACAAGGGGGCACCTAGGTGGCTCAGTCAGTTAAGTGTCCAGCTCAATCAATCTCAGCACAGATCTTGATCTCAGGCTCATGAGTTCAAGCCCTATGTTGAGCTCCACAACAGACCTGGAGCCTACTTTAAAAAACAATAAAAAGGTCTTAAAAACAAAACTACAAGAACTACTCAGAATCTACTGCTCCTCCAGCTATCCAAAAGGATTCTGTGAACTCTGAATTAACAAAGTCTCCAATTATGTCAAATCTAATAGTGTTAATGACTTTTTTAAAAAAATGATGTATTCTTGGGGCACCTGTGTGGCTCAGTTGGTTATACATCCCACTTTTGATTTCAGTTCAGGTCACGATCTCATGACTGTGGGGCTAAGCCCTGAGTTGGGCTCCTTGCTCAGTGCCTCTGCCCCTTCTGCTCGTGCTTGCATACTCGTGCTCTTTCTCTCTCTCAAAATAAATAAATAAAACCTTTAAAAAAACGATGTATTCTCCATACTTGATTTGGCACAGGCACCATATCTGATCACAGATATTTCAGAGTAAAGGAACAACAATATAAACATAATTGCTTCTAAACTGAAAGTAACACAAGTAGACGTGCTTTTGTCAATTACTAAGTGAGCAGTTTATGGTTAAAGCTGTTTGAGAACGGGTCTGAGCTCTAGATAAAAACCACAGAACAGACCAAATTGGTGCGTCACATGGCCTCCCCATTTTGTGAAACTTCCACTCCCCCGACCAGACAAGCTCCACTGAAGCCGGGTGATGTGAGGCCAACGACACAGGACAGACTGTCCCATAGGATGGGCCTGGGTCCAAACCCTGCCTGCCATTTATCAGCTATTTCTTTTATGGGTATTACTTGACTTCACTAAAATGAGGAAGTATCACTCTTTTGAAAGACTGCCGTAAAAGTTTAAAAAATAGTAAAAATGGATATACAGCATCTCTCATAGGTGGTGCTGGGTGCTTAGGGGAGCTGGATGGTTCCTCCCTCCCACAGCATTCCTTCCATTGGTACTTCTTAGCTACATCTATCTCCTCAATGCCCAGGGAAACAGATTAATTCATCAGATTAACCATGTTAAATAATGAAGTCAGCTTTCTCTGCCATGCAAAGTGCATGCATTTTAATGAGTCTTTGTATTATCTCCCAAGGGAGGGAGTTTGTAATGCTGTGATTTAGTGTACGTGTCTAAGGGGAAGAGAGAACAGCAGGAGGGCTGGAGGGTGCTCTGATGAAGTTTATCTCCCTCCATACACAGTTCACCTAAGGATAGCTCCAGGTGTTAGAAAGACTAAAGGTAAAAACACTAAATGAGGGGCGCCTGGGTGGCTCAGTGGGTTAAAGCCTCTGCCTTCAGCTCAGGTCATGATCTCAAGGTCCTGGGATCAAGCTCTGCATTGGGCTCTCTGCTCAGCCGGGAGCCTACTTCATCCTCTCTCTCTCTGCCTGCTTGTGATCCGTCTGTCAAATAAATAAATAAAATCTTAAAAAAAAAAAAAACCACTAAATGATAACCAAATGAAAGAAGAAGACAGAAAGAATGAACCTTGGTTTAAGAGCAGGCCAAATAACTAATGATTATCACTAATGTTTATATAGCACTTCACTATGTTCCAGGCACTGTTTTAAGCACTTGACATATTTCAGTTACTTATTTCATCCTCACAACAACCCTATGAGATAAATACATTTTTAACCCTGTTTGACAGAGGAGGAAACTAAGTACAGAATTTTAAGTGATTCATCCAAGCTCATCAGATAGTAACATCATGGAGCTCGAATCCTAACCCAAACAGTCTGTTTTCAGAACTCCTGCTCTTACCCATTAGGCTACAGGGGGAGTTTTCACTGATTTTTAAGTAACACATGAGTCAAAAATGACATCAAGCCAATGTGATCATATGGGTTTTTTGTTTCTGTTTTTAAAAGGAAGCTCTCTGCCCAACATGGGGCTTGAATTCACGACCCAAGATCAGGAGTCACACGCTCTACCAACTGAGTCAGGTATCCCAATCTTACGTCATTTTCAACAGCCATATACAGTGTCTGAATTAAAGCTATCTATCCCGCTGTAACTAGGCTCACATCTACCATGAATCTCTAAATGTATCATAATTTAAATGGTGTGACTAAAAACAAACATATTCAGGGAAGGGTAATCAGGGTGTGAAGAGTCTGAGAACTTGAACATTTTGCCCAGCAAGAAGGCTTGGGGAACAGGAAGTGTGGTTAGGAGAGGGGAAGATAATTACAGAGGAGCAGCTCTTCAAAGACGGGGAGATCTGTACATGCAAGGGCAAAATACTCCAGAATCAATCTGCTTCCCCGCAAGACCGACCCCCGACTCTGCCCTCTGGAGCACTCCCTCTGCATCCAGACGTACCCATCTTGGCTGCAATTCTTTTTTCTTTGAAGGGAGAGATGCCTGGGAAATCAAACCAGACTTGTTAAATCAGAACTGCTGAGGGAGGGACCCATGTTTCGGTATTTAAAATCTCCCCGGATGATCCTAACTGTGTGGCCAGACTGAGGACCCTGGAATGAGAGCGGAGATCAGGATCTGGGTGGTCAGAATGACGTGAGGGGCTTTCAGAAGCCAGAGGCTGGCTGCTCCTTACCCCTGATGTACTGAATAATGATCTCCAGGGATGGGGTCTGGGCAGGTGTAACGAAGCCCCTGTGTAAGCTATACTGAGAAACATCAACACCTGACCGCGGGTCATAAGGAAGTCTGAAAAGTGTTCAGCAGGCTGGGGACAATCTGATTTACATTTAAGATCCCTCAGGCAGCAATAATCGAGGTGAGATCTGGCAGTGACCGGAAGCTGTTGCAAGATGGACATCTTCCAGAAATAAAGAGGGAGCTGTGATGGGGTTTGGTGACTGTGTGAAGGGCAAACAGGACTCAGACAAAGGGAGGAGGAGGGAACAACCTCCCAGGCTCCTGTTGTGTTTGGTGTTCAAACGGAGGTTCAGTGTTCACTGAGAAACGTCGCAGGATTACCTCCGACACTGGGAGACCTCCAGAAACTATTCGATCTATAAACTGCGATTGAGCTTCATTCCCTCAAGACATTAAGGCTGCTGCGACCCAAGAAAAAATGCTGCAGCAGAAGTACATGGATTATTTAACAAGGATCTGGGGCTTGCACACCAACTACCAGTTAGCCTCTCTGTGCCTCAGTTTCCCCACCTGTGAAAAAGGGCAGAAAACAGGACTCACCTCATAGGGTCACTGTAAGAACTGAATGAGTCAATGTACACAAAGAACTTAAGATGCCACTGGCAGGCAGGACGTGTCTCTAAGTGTCATTAGTGCAACCGAGGGCCTGGTGAGCCCCGCCTTTCTTGCCTCTGCTGGTATGGGCCTGCTGGCCGAACGCCCAGCACTTACCCTGCTCTTCTTCCAGCTGCTCAAAAGCACCAAGGCCTCCTCCTCGGGGTCCTCCTTCTATCACCATTCCCTGCCCAGCGCTGAGCTCTGGGACTCCATAACTGGTACCTGCAACCACTCGGCCGGATGCCAGCTCCGAGAGGGCAGAAGAGCCTTGCTTAGCTGCTGCTCCCTATTGTGTTCTCCTCCTCACCCCCCCCCCCCCCCCCCCCCCCCCCCCCCCCCCCCCCCCCCCCCCCCCCCCATCCAGCACAGCGCCCCGCTCACAACGGGGAGTCCAAAAACACGTACTGAATGAATCAACTGCTGGGCTATTACCACTCTAATTGAATCAGCTAGACGAGGACACCGCATCTGGTAAAAATTACTCAGAGAAGCAGACCAACTGACCAATCCTTCCAGTTCTGCTGTCGGAAAAATTCAAGAATGGTCCCTCAGGGAACTTTCAGTAAGAGTAAAATCCCAGACAGCACTCCCCAAGCAGAAAAGCATACACTAACTTCTCACTGTCCAATCCCAAATCTCCACCCCTGGCCAAGGCTCTGTGACTCCTCAGCCAATTCTGCCACCTCCCTCCTCTCTCCAGCCTCAAGATGACTCTCAGGTCTGTTTATCTCCTCCCCCGGCCCCAAACCCCAGCCTTTGTTCCTTTCTTGCAGAGATGTTCTTGCCTGAAGTGTTTCTCCTCTTGGTGGCACTTATGTCCCTTCACTGTCCCCACTGGAAAGGCACCTCTGGCACAGCCCCTGCTTTAACGATGAACCACCACAGCACTCAGACATGAGTCATGGCAATTCTGATTCCTTCTCCATGTGAGGAGTTCTCCGCTGGCAGCCCTCATGTCTCCTTCTGAGTTAGAACTTCTGACTGGATGTTAGAGGATGCCAAATGAACATTGCCTTTAGTTTCCTTTCCTCACCTTTGCACACAGACATAAATACCAGCTCCCACTGCAGAAGTGTCTACTGATGACCACAATACTGAAAAGCAGGACATGAATATGATTAATATGCATCCAAGGGAACAAGATCAGCTCTAGCCTGGATGACTGGTTATCTAGAATTTTTTCTGGAGAGAAGCAAAGCATTCTTCCAACATACAAATGCTGAGGGCTTCACCCTCGCAGGAATCAGAGGTAGGCTGCCAACTTTTTAAAAAAGATTTTTATTTATTTATTTATTTTTTAAAGATTTATTCATTTATTTGACAGACGGAGATCACAAGTAGGCAGAGACAGAGGAGGAAGCAGGCTCCCCGCCAAGCAGAGAGCCTGATGTGGGGCTCGATCCCAGGACCCCAAGACCATGACCTGAGCCAAAGGCAGATGCTTAACCAACTGAGTCACCCAGGCACCCCAGGCTGCCAACTTTTTAAAACAGAAGGAACATAGCCCTTGAGAAACAACTGTAGATTGGGCAAGTGAACATCATGTCAAAATTTCCAGGCTTGAGGGCAACTGAAAGGAGAAGGGCAAGTTGCTGGTAGAAGCCTGCAGATATTGTATCCTTGGACAAAACCCAAGTAAGAGTCAAAAAAGTACCCACTGATCTCGAATTCTAGTAAGTTACTAATATTCTTCAAAGATAGGAAAACTGAAATAAACCAGCAAAAGGAACTTAAATTTCTTTTTTGGGGGGGTGGGAGCTTAAATTTCTAAATCTCAGTTATCACAGACCCATAATATAGCTCACCACTTACTGGAGACAAGCAAGTACCTTTTCCCAAGTTTATTCAAGTCACTTCCCTAAAAGAGATTATCAAGGTAATTCTGGTCACTTAGCACGCAGCAATGCACAAGAGGAGCTGAGAACACATAGCCATGGATGCTGTGTCGGAACTCCTTCCTCCAAAGAAACTATGGTTTGGGGGCAGAACCTTAAATTCAAAGGGCATTGGCAGTGGTTACAGAGCATGGCCCCAATTTCTTTAATACTCTTCCCATTGAGACAAGAGGTCTTTGTCTCCTCCCCTTCAATCTGGCTAAGGCCATGACTGCTCCAACCAAGCGGATTAAGACAGAAGGGTCGATATGCAACTTCAAGGCTTCTGCCTGATTCTCTTGGCAGGCTCATTCCCCAGAACCCAGACAACACCCTGTGTGAAGCCCAAAGGCAGGAGGGACCACGAGGAGGCACTTGGTCTGCAGTCCCTGCTGAGATCAGCCTTTGACTCATCCCAGGCATCAAATATATGAGTGAAGCAGCTCCAGAAGACAATTGCCCCAGATGTTCCCGTCTTCCCAATGCTGTGGAACAAAGGCAGCCACCCCTGCTGTGCCGATCACATTTTCTGCCCCTAGCATCTCTGAGCATACCAAAATGGTTGTTGCCTTGTGCCCCTGAATCTGAGGGGTTTATTCCACTTGGTACTAGAACATTTTTACTAAATAGTGATAGAATATTGTCTTTACATAGAGTCTAACTTCCATGAGAAAAGAATATGCAGTTTTAAAGGAAAAGGCTTTGCTGTTAAAACCATTTTATTTTTTTTGAAGTTTTTTAAAAAAATTTATTTGAGAGAGAGAGAGAAACAGAGGGAGAGGCAGAAGCAGGTTCCCTGCCGAGCAGGAAGCCCGATCTGAGACTTGATCCCAGGACCCCGGGGATCATGACCTGAGCCAAAGGCAGATGCTTAATTGACTGAGCACCCAGGCGCCCATTTTATTTTATTTTTAAAAATTTTATTTATTTAAGGGGCACCTGGGTGGCTCAGTGGGTTAAGGCCTCTGCCTTCGGCTCAGGTCATGATCCCAGGGTCCTGGGATCAAGCCCTGTATCGGGCTCTCTGCTGGGCGGGGAGCCTGCTTCCACCCCCTCTCTGCCTGCCTCTCTGCCTACTTGTGATCTCTGTCTGTCAAATAAATAAATAAAATCTTTAAAAAATTTTTTATTTATTTAAGTAATCTCAATGTGCAACATGGGGCTCAAACTCACAACCCTGAGATCAAGAGTTGCACACTGTTCCAACTGAGCCAGCCAGGCACCTCTACTGTTAAAATTGTTATGTTTTGCTTTAAAAGATTTTATTTATTTATTTGACAGGGAGAGAGAGCGCACAAGCGATGGGGGGCAGAAGAGGGAGAAGCAGCCTCCCAGCTGAACAGGGAGGCTCCAGCCAAAGGCAGACATCAAACCAACTGAGTCATCAGGCACCCCTTAAAACTGTTTTCATAGTAAACCTCTTCTTTCCTCTGTGCACTCCCTTTCTAAGTGATCCATCTAATCCCACTCCTTCAAAATGACATCTACACCTTGACAATCCCCAAATTTACATCCCTAGCCTTATCCCCCCTCTTGTGAGCTCCAGAGTCACATCTAACTGCCTATTCAGCATCTCTAACTGGATGTCTAACAAGGAGCTCATATTTAATGTACCCCACACCAACCCCCTCATTAAAGACCTCTTCTGGCCAACTTCTCCATTTTAGCAAATGACAACTCCATTTTTGCATAGGCTCAGGCTAAAAACCTTTAAAATAAGCCTTGACAGTGTGCCTCGGTGGCTCAGTTAAGCATCTGCCTTTAGCTCAGGTCATGGTCTCAGGGTCCTGGGATCCAGCCCCACACTGGGCGCCCAGCTCAGTAGGGAGTCTGCTTCTCCCTCTCCCTTTAACCCTCCTCCCTGCTTGCGGACACGCTCCCTCTCTCCCTCTCAAATAAATAAAATCTTAAAAAGATAATAAAATAAGCCCTGACTCCAATCTCTCTTCTCCTTCTCTTCCCTCCAACATCCAATCCATTAACAAGTCCTGTTGGTTCTACCTTCAAAATGTATCTAGACTGTGAGCACCTCTCACCATCTCCGCTGCTGCTACAGTATTAATCTGAGCCACTGCCACCTCCTACCTGGCTGCCACCACTGTGCTGAATTCCTAACTGGTCTTGGTGTTCACTCTAGTCCCACCACAGTCTAATCTCCACATTACAGATCCTTTCAAAAGAGAAATCCCACCACCCCATTCTTCTGTTCAAAACCCACTTGGGAAAAAGTTCAAGCTCCTACCTCAGGCCACCATAGATGACCCAATTTGCCTTTGGAGGATCTCTCTGATCTCCTTTCCCACTGCTCTCCCCTTTGCTCATACTGGTCCCCTTTTTGCTTCTGGAACACACCAAGCCTCCCCAGAAAGCTCTTCCCTAGACTATCGCTTGGCTCACTCTCTGACTTCACTCAGACTTCTGCACAAACATTTCACATCACTTCACATCCCTCCATCGAAGAGCACATCTACTCCTACTGAATATTTCTTCATGGTACTCAACACCCTCTAATACACCATGTATTTCTTTTTTTTGTTTGTTTAAGATTTTATTTATTGGACAGACAGAGATCACAAGCAGGCAGAGAGGCAGAGAGAGAGAGAGGAAGGGAAGCAGGCTCCCTGCCGAGCAGAGAGCCCGATTCGGGGCTCGGTCCCAGGACCCTGGGATCACGACCCGAGCTGAAGGCAGAGGCTTTAACCCACTGAGCCAGCCAGGCGCCCCTCTTTTTTAACTCCTTCCACCACCAGCAGCTAGAGATGTAAGCTACATAAGAACAAAGACCTTCTTCTGTTCACTGCTACATCCCCAGGGCCTAGAGGATGCTTAAATATTTGTTGACCAAATGAATGAAAATTAGTTTTTTTTTTTTTAATCTGTGACAGGGGCACCTGGATGGTTCCATTGGTTGAGCACCCAACTTTTGGTTTGGGCTCAGGTCATGATCTAGGTTTGTGGGATCAAGCCCCACAAAGGCTCTGTGCTCAGCAAGGAGTCTGCTTGAGGTTCTCGCTCTCCCTCTCCTTCCATCCCCCTCCTCCCACTTGCACTGTCTCTGTCTCTCAAATAGTTTTTTTAATTAAAAAATAATAAATAATTTGTAAAAATCTTAACATACTGCTAGCACAGAGAAGCCTGAAACACCTTAAGAAGGTAATTAACTTCAGGGAAGGGCATCCACTGGTATTCCTTGAGCATGAGCTAACAGGTGCAACTAATTCATGCAGATTTACTGTCAGTGACAAGCAAATATGTAACATTTCCCAATAGAAGAATTTATATTAAAATGTTAAACCTCGGGACACCTGGGTGGCTCAGTTGGTTAAGCAGCTGCCTTTGGCTCAGGTCATGATCCCAGTGTTCTGGGATCGAGTCCCACATCGGGCTCCTTGCTCGGCAGGGAGCCTGCTTCTCCCTCTGCCTCTGCCTGCCACTCTGTCTGCCTGTGCTCGCTCGCTTTCTCTCCCTCTCTCTCTGACAAATAAATAAATTTAAAAAAAATGTTAAACCTCAAAAGAAAATTGATTTTAAATATAAAGCCAGGGCTCCTGGTGGGCTCAGGTAGTGAACCATGTGACTCAGGATTGTGAGTTCCAGCCCCACACTGGTCTTAAGAGATAACTTAAGGAAATAAACTAACAAACAAACAAACAAACAAAAAGCTTAAAAAATAGGGGTGCCTGGGTGGCTCAGTAGGTTAAGTCTCTGCCTTTGGCTCAGGTTATGATATCAGAGTCCTGGGATCGAGCCCTGCATTTGGTTCTCTGCTCAACAGGGAGCCGGCTTCCCCCCTCTCTCTCTGCCTGCCTCTCTGCCTACTTGTGATCTCTGTCTGTTAAATAATAAATAAAATAAAAAGCTAAGCTGATACAGAGTTGTTTCTCCTTAAATTGCAATAATGAGACTTTTGCACCTGTCATCATCTAAAAGAAGGTATTTCGTGCCTCTTGGTAGTGTTTAGAAATCTAAGAAATTGTACCCTAAGTTAATATTGATGGGTAGACACTGAAATGAGACATCTCATAAAATGTAAAACCACTGGGATGAGTAAGTTTATTCTGAGATACTCCCAAAGTAAAAGGTCTAAGACCCAACCAAGAATCAACAGCAAATTTCTCTACACAGTAAATCAATTATCTGCTTTTCAATGCTTTACCCTCAAGATACTTGGACTCAAACTCAGTAAAAAAAAAAACATGTTTGTGATGGTTGTTGTTTAACAGCCCTTAAAATATAGAAAATCCAACCTCCTCACTTTACAGATATGGAAACAGGCCACTGACGTGAGCATCAGGAATAATAATCAAAAGGGCAGCCTCTTGACTTGGTTTATGGTTCTTTCCACCACACTATGACTTAAGAGGCAAGGAGTACATCGAGCTGTAAACTTTGTAACTGGAAAAATGTGGCTAGAGTGGAAAAGACATGTGACTGCAAAGAGAAAATCATCTATCCAGGCAGAAAAAGAGGGTCATAGTTGTTATTCTCCCAAAGAGAAGTACTTTATTGTTGGGATTTAAAAAAAAAAAAATGTATCACACAATTGTGACCTCACTAGATAAAAATGCACAGAAACCAAATGCATCATTTCTCAGAGGTTTTCTTTTCTTTTATTCTCAGTGTTACTGAGATAAAACTGACATATAACATTGCATTATTTTTAGGTGTACAACATAATGGTTTGATGTATGTAGTATTATGAAATGATCACCACAAGTTTAGCTAACATCCATCATCTCACATACCCACAAATGTTTTTTTGTGATGAGAACTTTTAAGATCTACTCTCTTACCAACTTTCACATATACAACATCGTCTTATTAACTATGGTCCCCCTGGTGTATATTACATACCCACCCCACAGGTGTTCTGGCTCACCTGTGACATTTAGGTGCCCACATGTAGAGGTGTCCTTGGTTCACTCAACACCTGAATGCCTCTTTAACAGGTGCTTTGCCAAGCTGTGAGGACACCACAGAACTGCAGAATTCATGGTCCCTACCAGAGCAAGAGGGATGTACAATTTCAGGGGGTACCCATGG